>JANHFN010007340.1:65580-83188 GCA_032468175.1 Toxicocalamus goodenoughensis | reverse complement strand
TATGTTTTAGCCTCCAGTCCCCTAATCATCTTTGTTGCTCTTCTCTGCACTCTTTCTAGAATCTCAACATCTTTTTTTATATTGTGGCAACCAAAACTGGATGCAGTGTTCCAAGTGTAGCCTTACCAAAGCGTTATAAACTTGTATTAATATTTCACATGACCTTGATTCTATGCCTCTGTTTATGCAATCTAGAACGCTCTTGGCTTATTTTAGCAACTGCAACACACTGCTGGCTCATATTTAAATGATTGTCCACTAAGACTCCAAAATCCTTCTTGAAGTTACTACTATTAAGTCAGGTACCAACATATACTGTACCTGTGCATTTTGTTTTTCTTGCCTAAATGTAGAACCTTACATTTTTCACCACTGAATTTTGTTTTGTTAGTTAGTGCCCAGTGTTCAAATCTGTCAAGATCCATTGACTTTTTATGTTTCCGTGCCCAAATTTGGCTGAAAATCACTATTGACTCTGATTTGCTTCTCAATTTAGTAGTTCTGCCTGAGAGATACTGTTGGTTGCAGTGGTCACAAAAGACCTATGGATTATGGAAGGCTCACTGTGATACCAAATCTGGATGCAGATGTGAGTGACTTGCTATAAAGCAGTTTTAGCTGATGCATATGTGTTACACAGTTTCTGCAAAGATGGCATTGACTAAGTACATCAAGCTTGATATTTTTTTAAAAAAAGTATTTTATAGTTATACACTGGTGTCTACTTCTGTTTTGCAATGTTTGGCTTCTTTCCTAGAGAATAAGTCTTAGGTGACAACTGCAGCTGTTAGAACACCTGGATGTGTATGATAGATTTCATTCATTTATGTATCAGGCAAAAATGAGCAAGGGTGCACTTGAACACATTTTAGCAGAACGAGGGCTAATCTTAACTAGATTTTGGACAAAACAGGCTGATGAAATCGAGACACAAGATAATATCAAAACGATGGTTAATATTTATTAGTTTTTAGACAGATTGGTATATAATTCATGGGGTTGATTTTTTTGCAGAAAGGAATCCATTTCCAAGATGCTACTAGAAAGATGTTATATGAATGTGCATTAGCAATTGTTAAAACTCTTTTGAGTTATGCACCATTAAGCCATTAAGAAAACACATTAAATCAAGAAGGACATTTACAGTTTCTTAACATCTGAAGTAATAGAACAATTGCTAAAGGCTGCAAAGGAACTCTATTATGGAAAATAATATGTACAAATGAAATGAGTTTTCTTTTTAACTTCTGTCATTACAACCTATAAATAAATTATATATATGCTCATATATGAAAATATAATATCATCTTCGGAGCATAATATAGATGAAAACAACCTGACCACATCTATTTCTTAGATACAAACTCTCAGTCCTTCATGAAGTAGTTTCAAGCTCATCTTTTGTAATGATCAACATGCACTGGTGTGGTTCAGCATTCTGAGTTGTGATATACAGTATTATGAATTCATTCTTAAAGTATTCAGCAATATCATGGATTTATGCTGAAGAAGATTATTTTGAAGGACAAGAGACATATTTTTTACATTTTTGTCTAGTAGTTTTCATTCTTATATTAACCATGCTAGATGTATTGGATACACCTTTTATGACAGAAAGGAATTGCTTCTGACATTATTTCAAAGGAGAAAAGACAACTTTGGTGAAATTTTCATGAACTGAGAGTGAAATTTTGGCATTTATTTAGTGACAATGCAGCCCATGGGATATATCAGAAAAATAGGTCTTCCATGCCTATGAGGATTCTCAGTCATCCATGTCTTGTTGTCCCAAAGCTGCTTTTTTTTCAAGAGGCATCGGGACTTTCTGTTTTTTGTAAAAAGACATTTTGCTTCCCATCCAAGAAGCTTCTTTAACTCTAAGCCGAAGAAGCTTTTTGGATGAGAAGTGAAATGTCTTCAAAACAAAACCAGAAAGTACAGTTGCCTCTTGAAAAAAGCACCTTTGGATCTGTCGTCCATGGTACAACCATGGAAGACAGCAATGTTTTGCTTTCTTTTTGGTTGAATCTCAAAATCCTGCCCTCGAGAATTCATTTGAAAATGTCTCCCTTCCTAGAGAAATTAAGAAATCTCCCACCCATTCACTCTGTCTAGACATTCCTGTGGATAATTTTGAAAGGCTTCAAAGATTCTAGCAGTAAAGCAATTAGGTTGGCATGTGTTACGTTATCTAATTTCTTCAATCTATCCCACATTAGATCTGAAGGAAGAGGATTAGCAAAACAAAAAAAAGTGACTATGAACATGTACTAGTGCAATTCTTTATCAACCAGAGAGAGTGCTGCCATGTAGCATCTCACTACTATGTTTCTGCATTTAAGTATCAAGCCATTAATTCTAAGCTGCAGAATGCTGGGTGGCAACTGTATGGCAGCAACAGGCTGGCATTTGTGGTGACTTTTTTCCACCTAGTGGTTGTCCGCACATTTCATCTCAGATTTAATCACTCTTGATTTAGCATCAATACAAAAAATTGCCACCCAGAGTTATGATTGCTAAGTAGCATACTGATCCTAGTAACAACATTTCAATTTGAAGAAAAAAAATCTTATTCATTGGGCACTTGACTCCACTGTACTTTAATGTTAAACTATAACACAGAGAGAAACACAGAGAGACACACAAACACAAATCCAATATAATTTGTAATAAAATGTAAGAATGTTCCTGTTCTGCCTTTGATAAAGCAAATCATGTCTTCCCAAAATATTCTATTCATGTATTTATTTAGTGTACAGTTATGTTCCATTAGTCAGAGACTAATAAAGAGTAATACTTTGGCTGCCTAAGACTGCTAGCCTGTTTGGTTCATATTTGTGTGCTTTCCAAGGTACACCACAGGGAGTGAACTAGCTCCATACCAGAAAGAAAGATGAATGGCATACTGTATCATCAACTGGAGTCCTCCCACTGAAGCCACCTTGCAAATAGACATCACAACTGAGAAGGTTCAGTGCCAACAGGATTCTGATTGTCCACACAAAGCACCAGATTGTCTTCTCACCAAAGTGGTACCTATTTATCTACTTGCATATAGCATGCTTTTCAATTGTTAGGTGGGCAGAAGCTAAGGCAAATGATAGGAGCTCACCCTGCTGCACAGTGTCAGGACTCAAACCACTGGAGCAACAATAATCTCCAGCATCATTAAGCTACTGAGATACTGAACCTCTTACTTTTTCCATGGTATTTACTTATTTTCACTAGACATTTTAAATCCCCCTGCTTGTACTTGAGAAAAATACAGAGCTCCTCCAAATCTGCTGGCATTTCTCCTAGACATGAATGATGTCATTTTAGCTTCAGGAAGATAGAGAGCTTTGCATATGGAGATTAGTTCATTAATCAGCAGTTTAACAGTAGTCGTATATGGATAGAGTTCTACCAGTCACCAAGTGCTTTCATAATTATATGGGTTTTATAATGCTGTATCAAGTTCTGTTTATCAGGATTATTTAATTCTTAGTTCTTTCATTGAGTGAATACTTCATTAATTAGGAAAACCACTGAGAAACATTTAGCGGTAGCCAAAATGGACTTAGAATTATATTTGAAGGGTTAACACAAAATCTCATTTATTTCCACTAAGAAATTGATATTGGCAGAGAAAACAACACAAACGAGTACAAAAAGGTCACACGATGTTCTTCCTTCTGTCAGCTTATCTTGTTTTCTCAAAGTAGAACACAGCATCTTAAACCTTTCTTGTCAGGTTTATGTCAAACTGCTTAGGAACAAGACTGATGCATGATTCTCTTAAACTTGAATATGACTCATGCTTAACTATATGAAAGCCACAATGAAGAATTACTTACCACTGTGCATTGAAATACCGTATGATTGATTTTTGGTAATGATTGATTTTCAGCTTATAATTGAAGAATTATGTGAATTGCAACAGTTGTATAATTGGATAATCAGTTTTCTTTGTAAGTGAAAATGTTAATGGGCAATGACATTGGTGAATGGTGCAATCTTTACTCTTTTATTTTAGCAATGGCAAAAAAAATTAGACTTATATACTGCTTCATAGTCCTTTATAGCCCTTTCTATGCAGTTTAGAGAGTCAGCATATTGCCCCAATAATCTGTATCCTCATTTTACCGATCTCGGAGGGTGGAAGGCTGGGTCAGCCTTGAGTTAGTAAAATTGAATTGCTGGCAGTCAGCAGAATTAGCCTGCAATGCTAAATTCTAACCACTGCACCACCATGGCTCATTTTATTTATTTCAAAATGAATGGCTGCAGAGCCTTCTGAGACAATCAAGTTGTCCTGGATATCAGAATATTTTATTTATTTATTTATTTATTTTATTAGATTTATATACCGCCCCTCTCCCGAGGGACTCGGGGCAGTGTACATCCAACAATAACAGAAATACAGACAACCAGATAAATAACAATCAAAATCCTTGACTTTTGAATTAGTCCTGTTCTTTTTGTTCAATTCATGGAATAGCCAATCCTGGCTTGTTTTCAGTCTGGATTTTGAACTGTATGGAAAAAAAAGATAAATATCTTCAACCCTACAACCCTACAGTTTTATTCTTGTTTTGATAAAATGTTCTAAAAAGTGTAGACTTATAAATTCAGAGTTGAAAGGGACCACAAGGATCATCTTATTCAAGTCACTTATACTTCTTATTTCTGGTTGTACTTTCTGTGAGAATATATATTGTTCCTGATCATATTCTCAATGGCACCGTTTATGTACATGAACACTGATACATTTGCCTTCCCCAATTTTCTGAATAGCTCAAGTTCCTTCACTCTGTCCAAATATGAAATATCTTCAAGTTACTGCAAGATCTTTATTATACTCATCTGGACTTGTTCTAACTTCTCAACATCTGTCTGACAATCTGCTGCTCAAAGTATTACATTATCATGAGGAAATTTCATAAGTCAAAATTTTGTATGAAGTTTTCTAACACGAGATCTCCAAATTATGTAGTGCTTTGGTTACAGCACATGTTCCACATTTTCCAAACTCTCTATATAACCTTAAAGTAGAATGAGAAAGAAGAAGAGAGTAATGCATAACAGAAGGAAGGAAAGGAAGGAATTGAGAAGCAAGAAAGGGTTGAATAAATTAACATCAGTTGCAATAGCACTTAGACTTACACTCATATACTGCTTTATAGTGCCTTGCTAAGTAGTTTACAGAATCAGCATATTTTCCCCAACAATCTGGGTCATCATTTTTCTGCCCGTGGAAGGATGGAAGGCTGAGTCAACCTTGAGCCAGTGAGAATCAAACTGCTGGCAGTCAACAGAATTAGCCTGTATTCTAACTACTGTGCCACCACAGTTCTTTTTTCTAATGGAAGGAAAATCAAAGATGTATGGATCAAATTAGTATAGATATAAATATTTTTGCTTGACCTCTTTACTGCATGTGAATTAAAAAGTCATCCTTAACTGACCCACTTGATGTTAGGGCACAGTTTTAAGTAACTTATACAAAATGGCCTAAAGAAATGAAAAAGTTTTTAATTATTGGAAGAAGATATTTATGACTTATGTATTGATCCACATTTATGACTGGGTTCAGTCCACACTACACAGGATTCATGACTGATAGTTAGCCTTCTCCTTTTTCATATATTTTTACTGAGACACAATTTTGTATTAAATATATTTGCCTACTGAGCAATCCACTTTTGCTCAATGAACTTAATGGCTTCTCTCCAGGTACAAACAGCTAATTGATAACCATTTTCCAGTCTATGAAACCCTTTTTGTGAGTAACCAACAGGCAGTATTCCAGAAACATATGAGCATACTGAGATCTTAGTAAGAAGCTGTCACTTTCCCCTTCCCAAATTATCCATGCTGAACTGACTTTAATCACTTATAAATAAAAGGCACAACACAAGCTCTACCTGTCAAGGCAAATTTCTCCTTCACAAATGATGACAGTATATTTTAACTGGCAGAGTAATAAAACAATCCTAGCTGAAGGGAGAGGTAAAAAATCTGAGGGTACTTCCAAATTGTACCAAACAAGGGTATCTGCAGGATATGACTTTTTAAAAAAGTCCTCAAGATGGAGTCTGTTGTAATTGGACCTTGATGTGACTTTTATGTGTATTTCTTTTATTTGTTAAATTTATTTGCCACCTATTTCACTATGGGGTTACTCTAGGTAACTTACAATAATGTTGTATAATATTACAATCCAATATAACAATATTATAATGCTTGTATATGTTAAGAGAAGAAATTCAATTTGCAGAAATACCCTTTCTTCTTGGGAAAAGAGAAACTGATGCCATTAGTATAAGATGATAAAGTATATTTATCAGTACATATACCTTGTTCTTTATTGTATGTTCTCTCTGATTGGTTTTAATTGGATGAATGTAGAATAGTGCTTTGCTGTGCATTTTTCAGCCAACTGCTTCAGATACCTCAAAAACAACAAAAACCACCACATACACAAACACACACACATACACACACACACACACCTCTGTATCCTCGCCTTAAAATTATTTCTATAATTGGGAAACCTGATGAAATCTAGTTACTTGGTAGTGCAGCTGATGTATTTTATTTTGATCTACAGTATGTTTGGTTAGGAATCTAGTAGGTACTGTAAGGGTAATGATATATGATTGAAAGAAGCCTAATAAATCAATTGGAGTGATCTTGAGCAAGGTAAAAGGCTTATTGGACCAGGACTGTACAAGTCAGAGTTATTTGAGGTTGACATTATGGGTCATGGTATTTGGGAGTGTGGAATTTACCACGGAAGTGCAGATATATTGTTGATGATTTACTATGGGGAACAGGGATGAGCACATTTCAGCAGCAATCCAAAAGGTGCTTTTTCAAAAGGCAACTGGACTTTATTTTTTCAAGTCCAGTTTTGCCTTTTCAAAAAACATTTTTGGGACAATCATGCCTGGATGAGCGAGAATCTCCATAGACATTCTAGTGGAAATGTATTTTGGGGCATCAGAACCTTTTGTATCTGATTCTGGCTTGAATACATCATTCATGGGTCCAAGACCTCTTCCTGAACTTTGCTGTCAGATTGGTTTTAAAGTTATCTCAGCTGGTGTAGCCAGGAAATTTCAACATTCACATTTTGGAAGTGGGTTCTAAAAAGGTTCAGGCATTAGCAATAGCAACTGTAATAGCACTTAGATTTATATACAGCTTCGTAGTGGCTATAGCTCTCTAGGTGATTTACATAGTCAGCATATTGTCACAACAATCTGGGTCATTGATCTCAGAAGGATGAAAAGCTGAATCAATATCGATCATTAATTGCTTTCACAACAATCTGGGTCATTAATTGCTTTCACAAAAACATGAGGTTTTCCTAGATAATATCTCCTCTCTCCTCCCCAATACATGCAGGTGAAAATACACTTAACTTCATCTTGGAGTAGTTGAAATGTGATCTAGGTGTGGAAGACATTAGAAAGTCCTGTGTTGTGGTCAGGTCACTTCCTGGTGTTAATGAGTGGTCTTGCTGTTGGATGGACCAATGAAGATGCCAAATGCATCTGCATGGATTCCAAAAGTTTCTGGGGAAGTTTTCTAACAAGCTGACAATAAGGTTCAGATAGCATCTGGTAGATTTCTGAGACTTGAAGGCAATCTGAATGCTTGATGCAATTGCTCCCAATGGTCATTTTCTGTCATATGATTAGAAAGACTCTTTGTCAGCTCTGGCTGGGTGTCCCTTCCTTCAAGGAGTAAGTCAATGACCAAGTCCTCCTTGATTCATTCAAAAGGTACTTTGAGGTTACAGCCAAGATACTTCTATTTGGAACAGTGGGCCTTGGTAACAATGACGTGCTCTTACCACCACCATTGGAGATTATTGAAATGCACTTTACACCAGACAACTTTGGAAGAGCACCCAGACACCAAAAATAGTATAAAATCATGTGTGTCATTTGTTGGCAAACAAAACTTGCTATGATGTGTCAGATCTGTATTGTGGGTGTTACCTTGATTGCAGGTTTCTGGCTGCACTTCAAAGAGCTAGTTTTAATGTATAAAATCCCATATAGGTAGGGGAAAAAAAGATTCCTCCAGTATGAGCTCCCTGACAAAATCAGTTAGTTGTCCCATGCATTGAAAGTGACAAGTGAGAAGATATAATGTTTTTCCATTAGAACCCCTATGTTATGGAACAGCTTCCTTTTTGAGGCTAGGTTAGTGCCCTTCTTCTTGAGGATCTTTAGGAAGTTAGTAAAAATGGAATAGTTCCAAGGGCACTTTAGCATTAATGAATGGCTGTCATTGGTATCTTTCTGTTATTGTATTATGTTTTCATAATAAAGTTTTGGTTAAATCTTTTTTTTATGAATGTAATGCTGCAGGAATCTATGCAAAAATGTATAAACAAGTTAAATAGATTAGGCAAAAATAAATGAATAAATAATTCAGAATAACTTAAGCAATTCTTCTGGCAGTTCCAAAATTTTACATTTTATTATTTTATTATATTTTATTTATTATTTTTATTTTATTTCATTTATTTCTATCCCATTTTTATTATTTTTACAAAAGCTCAAGACAGTAAATGTATCCAGTACACTTTCCTCCTCCTATTATTCCTCCAGTAGTTTAGGGAAGACAAGGACCAGGAGAGACATGATAGGAGTATTTCAATATTTGAGGGGCTGCCACAGAGAGGAAGGGGGTCAAGCTATTTTCCAAAGCACCTTCCAAAAGCCAGACAAGGAATAATGAATGGAAACTGATCAAGGAAAAATTCAACCTAGAGAAATAAGGAGAAATTATCTGACTGTGACAACAATCAACCAATGGAACAGATTGTCTTTGGAAGTTGTGGGAGTTTCATTAATGGAAGCTTTCAAAAAAAAGATTGAACTGCCATATGTCAGAAATGATGTACGGTCTCCTGCTGGGCAAAGAGTTGGACTAGATGATCTACAAGATCCCTCCCAATTCTGTTATTCTGTTCCTTTATTCTGTTATTTTTTATTTATTTATTTTTATTATTTATTAATTATACTTCTATACCGCCCCTCTCCCGAAGGACTCGGGGCGGTGTACAGCAAATTTAAAAACATGTAGTGGTATAAAAATACAAAAATTAAAAACAATTAAAACAAAGTATATATACAAGTACAGACCCAGCTTAATGACATCATAAAAAGGAGTCCACTCATCCTGGGCTCTCTCGCAGCATAGATAGAAAAGATGTTCACAGATAAATTTACCAACGCCCATTTACCACCCAAGCTACAAATATTTTCTACCATTTCTAATATCTATTTTTTTCTTTTCCATTTTTTTGCTCATTCATTCTCAGTAGCATTTATTCTTCTTACATATTTTCATTTTCATTTGTCAGCAGATGGATCTATTAATGCCATTTTATCTTTACCATATATTGTAGCTTTGTTGAACCAAGACTTTCATATAATGTCTTTAATAAAAGAAACAACTGAGTTATCAGACTTAGATATACCAAAACCACCTATGTTTTGTGCTAAACAGTAAGAACACAGTGACAGTTGCTTTTCTTAAATTCTGGTTAATGTTGCATAAGGTCTTACTCAAGCCCTGTCTTACTCAAAACACGCTCATTCTGTTTTCTAATTTAAAGATTATCATGCAAGTCAAGGTACTGTTGTCAACAACTTACTAGGTAGGTGGTTAAGTAACCCTAACATTGTAGCAACATATTCAAGATATTCTAGATCTCTGTTTCTGTTTCTGTGAATATGTAATATTAATAATGTCATAATTCTACATGTTTTGTTCTACAATAAACCTTCATCTGACAGGCTATCTGTTCCCAATGAAAATGTGTACTATTTCAGCCTCAGTTTGAAAGAACACTGAAGAATGTTTTTGTAATTATCCATAATGAAGAGAAAAGAGAAGAATGTAGTGTCAAAGATTTGTCTTCATCTTTTTTCCATAATTAATAGAAAGTCAATTCTCAGAGAATCTCAAGATTTCTAAGAAAGAGAAATCTGCATATTCAGAAAATACGTAATATACAGTACTAATCTTAAAATTAAGCTTATTTGTTCCAAGCATTCAGTATGTGTCATACATCAGATTTTAGAGAACTGTGTTTTTAATGTAAGCAATATGGCAACCTGTGGTAATGAGATTGCATAAACTATGACTATTTACTTGGGAGTTGGTGCAATTTGCTGTGCTGCTGACAGTCATAAAAATAGACTTGGAACTGTTATCTTCTGATTAGGTATTGCTAGCCAATAAATGATTTGATCAGCAACTAGTTTGTGGTAGTTATAGATATTTTCTGACCTCTCAATTTCTTGATAATAGTAATGTATTAGTCTTATTATAACAAAACATTTTTTTCTTGTAAAACATCTATGTCCATATGAATTATCAAGATAATTCTCTTAACTTGTGATGTAGTGACTACTAATAGAATTTATATGATGTAGTGACCACTAATAGAATTTATTTAAGAGATACTTCTCTTAAATTGTGATGTTGTAGAATACAACAGAATTCTACAAAATTGCATAGTAAAATATTCAACTGTTCCCTGGATATTGATTAGGTAGTCAAGTTTCTAGAATTACTATTTGAATGGGGAATTATGCATATGCAGATCGATTTTAATAGATTTTGTAATTTATCAAAGTTATTATTTGCATTTTAAATTTATTGTTGTTTGCTTATTTTATCAATGTGTATGGATTAGTGGTCTTCATGATAAAGAAATCAGTTTACATAAGCAGAATAGGCTCCATACTGAAGACTGTTACTATTCAATTCACATGGAGCAGAGTTGCCCATACACAATATTGTATGGAACATTTGTAATGCCTACTTTCATAAATAGGATTATTTGTTTTAGATATGCCACAGAGGCAAGTGAATTTCACACAAAGTGAATTTTTTCAAGAAAAAGAACGTTGGACTTATCTGATATGTTCATTCTCTCTGGTGGTGAGAGAGTCCAGGCAAGGGTTAACTTAGTCTCACTGATTGACTGAGTCTGTCAAAGCTGCTTTAACTCCATCTCTGTTGCTGGCTTTCTCCAGCTTTTAGTGAAGTCACATGACAGGATGTCCTTTGTAAGTGGAACAAGAACAAAAACTCATCTGTTGTACCCCCGACCCTCGCCCCAGACCAGACATACCCAGGGCAGGGCTGGGACTCTCTCACCACCAAAGAGAATGAACGTATCAGGTAAAACCAACGTTTTATCCACACTGTGATGAGAGTCCAGGATGGGTATGACTCCTCTCTCTGATGTCAGAGCTAAGTCTGCCACTGTATAAAAAAAGCTTTTGACTCAGCTTTCTTGTCAAGAAAAGCTCATGTCTCTGGATAGAAATTAGGAGTTTAAAAGCACAGTATATAGATCAGCAGCGAGCAGCAGGAAGAATGCTGCAGCACAGCTCCTGGGGCTCCGGTTGAGCTGTGCCACGAGGAGAGCGGGGATCCACTTGCCTGTGGCGTCAAGGCTTCAGCAGAGCCTCCTGGGAAGCTGCGAGTTCGGGGAATGCTGCACGAGCTTCCCACGTGGTTCTCACAGCGTTTTTTTCTGTTTGACGCTCTACAGCTAATTTTCAGAGCCTTGTTTCACCACCTCTCAGCTGATTGTAGTTCAGTAAGTTTCCGATTGCTCAGGGCCAGTAGATAGTCTAAGGAGTGAGGAAGGCAGAGAAGCCTCTTTAGGATCGACGCACATGGTGGGCAGCCATTTTGAGTGGCCGGTGACCATTTTGTTGCAGAACAGCCATTCCGGGGCCTCAGAGCTAACTCTGTTCGTCTGGTTCACACAGCAGACGGCACATCTTAGGGGAAGCTCCCAGCAGCTCTTGTGTCGATTCTGCTTGTGATAATGGAGAATGAAAGGGCACAGTCAGACCCCGCGGGCCTGGAAGAGGCACAAGACTCACAGGCGCCATTGAGGAAGAGAAGGAGAAGAGGCTGTTCAGCAAAAAGGGAGACTGCAGCAAAGATCAGGGCTAAGGCCTTGGCCCCCAAGAAGACATCCAAATCAGAACTGTGGGCTCAGAAATGAAGACATTCTGCTTTGGAAAAAACAGTTAGCTAAAACACTGGAACATATGAGAATCCAGACCCAGCAGACTTCTCAACCAGGGGAGTTGCAGGTTAGCTCAGAGACTATAGTCAGAGAGGAGGAGGCTGCTGCTACTTTTGTAAATTGGTCCCCAGAGAGGGTGCAGTCTTTACCCCAGGATTTAAGCAGATCTGGGGCCTACTTCAAACAGGCAGCCTGGGGTCAGGGTCCCTCTCTACCCCTAAGTCAGCGGGTTCAAGGCTATAGACCACCTCCTATAGCAACTTACACTCCCACTGCTGCAGGATTGTGTCCAGGGGAACTCCCCACAGGTGGCAGACCTGATGATATTGGAAATATGGTGTCAGTAGCATTAAACAAGGACGAGCTGAGGGATTTCAATAGCTCCTCCACCCCTTAAGCGGGGAGCAGTCCTTGTTCCCTGTTCACTCTCGGGGTTCCGCCATCTCAGAGGGGTTTTCCCAGACAGCAACAGCTCAGTTGCCTATATACCCAATCTGATTGGGGCGAGGATGAGGAGAGAGATTATGCGTATTCTTCAGAACATAGCCACTCCTCCATTTCAGAGGAGGAGGAAGGAGAGATCAAGGATCCTAACTTGTCAGAGGAGGAGGAATTTAGAGCTGACCAGCCCCCATCTACAGCGGTTTTTAAACCTTCCCTGTTCAAACTGCTCCTGCACAAGCTCTAGTCACAGCCCAATTGAGTCCTGAGTAGGTGGCTCCAGAACCCCAAGTGGCTTCCTCTAGCCACAGTGACTCTCTCTTCTCTAAGCCAGTGGTCCATACAGAGGTTCTTCCATAACCTCTGTTATTTCTGGATTTGGTCAAGGAACAGTGTGCCTCCCCAGGGGCTGGGCCTTTGCCTTCTTCACACAGCAGGTGTTTTTACAATGTGGGCCTTTCCTTGGCCATCTCTTCTGGTTCCAGTTGTGGATGCCTCAGTGGTTGCCTTGTTCTCAACATCAGGCACCCCCACTGAGCCAGAGGATGTGCTCAAAGCAGAGGACAAGACATCAGAGCAAACACTCAAGCGCACCCACCAGGCAGAGGCTTGGGCAGTCCAGGCCTCCACAGCAGCCTCGTTTTTTATGAGGGCATCTCTGCGATGGCTGCACCAACTGCAGGATTGGCTTCTTGCCACTGATTTTAGGTCACATCAAGACCTAAATAAAATAATGTGATGGCAGAATTCATGGCGGATGCTACACTGAATTTGGCCAAATTTGCATCACGGGCCATGGCATCGGCGGCCAGGAGGCTTCTATGTTTACAAAATTGGCAGTCTGATTCCCACCAAAAATGGAAGCTGGCCTTCGTTCCATGCTATGGAGAAAAGCTGCTTGGTGATGCCCTGGAGCCATACTTGATGGAAACCAGGGACAAGAGAAAACTTCTGTCCTTGACGGGGAAGAAGTCAGAGTATCGCCCAGCACTGTACTGCCGACCTTCTTCCTTACATTCCAAGTTCTCTGCTCGTTTTTCTCAGAGCCACAGAATGTTCCCTCCTCGTCAGGAGCAACAACCTGAGCCTGCAGACAGGCAGCAACAGACCACCAGTAAATGGCCTTTCGAGGGGGAGGAGTTCGTTCTCTCCGACGTTCTAAGTGAATGCCCTTCCTCCCTGCCCATCGGAGGTTGTTTCACCTTCTTCACGTCCAGATGGGAGGAGTTGACATCGGATGCCTGGGTGCTCAGGACGATGAGGTCGGGTTTGAGTTCCTCTCCCCGCTCCCAAGTTTTTTGTCTGCTGCCCAGTTTCTAGGGACAGCTACAAATGGGCCCTTATGGAATCAGCCGTTCAACACCTTGTGGACATAAGAGCCATACAGCTGGTTCCAGTGGACCAACGAGGCCTA
Source organism: Toxicocalamus goodenoughensis (assembly GCA_032468175.1). Classification (NCBI taxonomy): domain Eukaryota; kingdom Metazoa; phylum Chordata; class Lepidosauria; order Squamata; family Elapidae; genus Toxicocalamus; species Toxicocalamus goodenoughensis. The sequence goes on along the minus strand of JANHFN010007340.1, from coordinate 69,269 downwards.
GGTTTCTACTCTCGCCTTTTTGTGACCCCAAAGGCTTCGGGAGGGGGGCAAACCATTCTTGATCTCAAGTTTTTGAATAGGTTCGTCCCATACAGGCGTTTTAAGATGCAGACCTTGCATTCAATCCTAGAGAGCATTCAGGAGGGCAATCTCCTCTCTTCCATAGACCTCACGGAGGCATACCTCCTTATCCCAATCTGGTCTCATCACCACCAGTTTCTTCATTTCTGTTACCAGAACAAGCATTTCCAGTACTGGGCCCTGTCCTCTGGGCATTCATTGGCCCCCAGGTTTTCACCAAGATCCTGGCAACGTTTGCACCTTCTCTTTGAGCAGTTCCGGTGAGGGTCCAGTGTTACCTGGATGACATCCTGATCCAGTTGACTTCGAGGCACTTTGCCCATCGTGACCTCCACACCACGTTGTTGTTCCTGCAAGACCACAGGTTTTTTATCAACTTCAAGAAAAGCCATCTATTCCCAACAACCAGGCTGCTCCATCTTGGTGCCATCTTGGTTCATCGATACATCGCTCTGCGAGGTTTTTCCCCAGAGTGCAGGGAGAGCCTCAATGACCTCATCCTCCAGATTCGACAGCAGAGCCCAGTACCCTTGTCTCTCCTGTCCAAACTCCTCAGGAAGATGATTTCCTGCATTGGCATTGTCCCATGGGCCGGCCTACATGCCTGGCTCTTCAATGGTTCCTGCTGCCTTTTCAACAGGCAGGGACCAGCCACACTTCCACTAGGGTTCATGTTCCACCTCAGATCCTTTGTTCCTTCAGGTGGCAATCCCTGGCAGTCTGGAAAGGACTCCAGTTCAAGGAACCAGACAGAATCCTGCTCACCACAGATGCCAATCTTCAAGGCTGGGGGGCTCACCTAGCTGGCAAGTTAGCCCAGGGAAGTTGGCCTCAGGCAGACAGGGCCTGCCCCATAAATTGGCTAGAGCTCAAGGCCATTTTTCCAGCACTGAAGCACTTCTGGAACAGGGCGGCAGGTTGTCATGTGCTAGTCATGATGGACAATGTGGCCGTGAAGGCACACATCAACAAGGGAGGACCAGGTCCAGGGCCTTGATGAGGAAAACAGAACGCCTGGGACAGTGGGAGGAGAATCACTCCATCAGGATGGACCACATTTCGGGGGTTGACAACACCCAAGCCAACTGGTTGAGTCGGTCTAGAGTCGATCAGTCGGAATGGAGTCTCCATCCTTCCTTGTTCCTGGATCTGTCCTACAGGTTTGGAACTCCAGCAGTAGATCTCTTCACCACTCTTCAAAATGCTCAGGTAAGCAGATTTTTCATCAGGTTTCCGACTCAGGAAGTGGAGAGGACCAATGCTCTTCGGAGCAGGTGGCCTCCAGGTCTCCTCTGCACTTTCCCCCTGCTTCCTATCATTCTGGCAGTCATTCAGAAGATGTTGGAGAAGGTGGAGCTAATACTCCTGGCACCCCATTGGCCCAGGAGACCCTGGTTCACCGATTTGGTGAATCTGTCTGTAGTCCAGCCATGGAGGATTCTGGCCAGCAGGATCTCGCTCCATCAAAGACCCTTACTCCACCCGGACCCTCAGTGTTTCTGCTTAGCCACTTGGCGATTGAGCAGCAGTCTCTGAGGGATGCCAATCTCCCTGACAGGGTGATAGAGACTATCCAGGCTTCCCATAAGCCTTCCACTACCCGCATCTATGATGCTACCTGGAAGGTTTTCTGCACTTGGCATCTGTTGCAGATGTGTTAGTGTTCCTTCAAAATGGGCTAGATCAGGGGCTTGCACCTAATACCCTTTGCCATTAGGTGGTGACTCTGTCATCAGTGTTGTTCTGGGAAAATTATTCGACCTTGTCTCATCATCCTTTAGTTCGCAGGTTTTTGAAGTGGGCTTCTAATCTTCGCCCCCTTGTAGTTCACAGGTATCCCACATGGGACCTCCCTAAAGTGTTACAGGCCTTTACAGGATCCCTGTTTGAACCTCTCAGAACTGTGTCTCTTCAATTTTTGACCATCAGGGTTGTTTTTCTGGTGGCCATTACTTTGGCCAGGAAGGTGTCGGAGCTAGTTGCTCTCAGTTAGACAGGATATGTGTGTTTCCATGAGAACAGGGTGGTTCTAAGGCGTTTGTTCCTAAAGTGAATTCTTGTTTTCCTCGGGTGCAAGACATTGTGTTACACGACTTCTGTCCCAAGCCACATCATAAGTTGGAGCACAATGGCATACACTAGATGTGAGGCAAGCATACTCCGTATCTACATCAAACGGACTGCAGCTTTTCGGAAATCTGAAGCTATGTTCGTCTCTTTCCAACCTACGTCCTTGGGAAAGAAGGCTTCCTCGTATACCATTAGTAGATGGATTACAACCTGTATCTCTAAGGCCTACCAGGCTCTGTCCCTGCTGGTGCCCAAGAACCTTATAGCCCACTCCATTAGAAGTACTGCTATCTCCGCTGCCTGGAATTCCCAGGCATCGCTCGAGGAAATCTTCAGAACAGCTACCTGGGCGTTTCCCTTGCCATTTATACGGCATTATTGCCTGGATGCTTTTGCCTCGGCTGAAGTGGCATTTGGATGGAGGGTACTACAGAAGGTTGTCCCACAGTAGGAATGAGTGGACCAGACGTCAACCCTGGAGATGAAGGCTTTGGTATGTCCTATCCTGGGCTCTCATTGCAGCATGGATGAGAATGGGTGTTGGTATAAATACCTGAGAATGCCTTTTCTGTCTACACTGCAAGAGAGTCCAGCCCCACCCTTATGCATCTGGACTTGGTAGGGGGAATGAAACTAAATTTCAAGGTTTATATTCTAGAGACACATCATGATGTCAAGCATCTTCTCCTAAAAGCTGGGGAGCCAGCTAGGGCTGGCTTTTTAAATAGTGGCAGACTCAGCTCTATGACATCAAAGGAGGAGTTATACCCATCCTGAGCTCTCTTGCAGCATAGATAGAAAGGGCATTCTCAGGTAATTATACCAACGCCGATTCTTTCTCATTTGTGTGGTTATGAGGGTCCAGGCAAGGGACATACCAAAGGTGGAGTGTCCAGGGGAGGGTCAAGTCTGGTTCTGGTCACACAACTCTGTATGCACCTGCTGGAGTACTTGTCTGCCAAATGCTGCATCAGCTGATGCAAAGCTGTCCAAGCGGTAGTTGATAACAGAGAAGGTGAAGAACACACAGCAGCCTGGCAGATTTCTTCAATCGAAGCCTGCAGGGCCCAAGCCACAACTGTAGCCACATTCCTCAAAGAATGGGCCGTCACTCCTCAGGGCAATGGAAGTGACCTATTCTCGTAGGCTCTAGAAATCCACCTGCCCACTGTCGATGGTGTGACTTTACCATCCAACGTGGCAGGTTGAAATGATACAAAGAACGACTCCATTGTATGGAAAGCAGCAGTCCTCCAAATATATATCTTCAAGGCTCTTTGGATATCAAATGCGTGCCATGCCTGTTCTAATGCATGGTCAGGGTTTGGACAGAAATTAGGCAGGATGAGTTCCTGAGCCCTATGGAACCATGAGTTGAACTTAGGTGCAAAGGCCGGATCCATTCTCCAGATGAACTGTTCAGAGCATCCATTGTTTGGGATGATGCTCCTGTTGCTCGTCTGATAGGCTGGGCTTTAATTGAGAGGACGCTCCTCCTCCTCCACAGGACTCCTCCCTAGCGTCCCCAGTTTTTGCTC
>JANHFN010007340.1:10181-21307 GCA_032468175.1 Toxicocalamus goodenoughensis | reverse complement strand
AACCGGTTCTATGTCTGCTGCTGTTTTGGCCCACCCGCCTGCCCGGGCTCTTACCTGACCTTTATTTCCTGCTTTTTAAACCTCAGCTGCCGTGCAAGGCACAGCTGCAGTTGAAAAAGCAGGAAACAAATGCTTTTTCAAACGCTGTTTCCCTACAGGCAGCGCTGCTCAGCTGTCCAGGCAGCAAGCTGACGCAGCAAGCTGACGAAGAATTACACGCGCACGCAGCATGCAGGGAAGCACATCGTAAATCGTAAACCCATAGTTAACCCTGTCGGATCCCACCCATGGTGAGGATGGGAAAAAACAGATATCATATGTAGAGGCAGGAGATTCTCCTCTATACAGGTTGTCCTCGACTTACAATCATTCGCTTAGTGACTGTTCAAAGTTGAAACAACCCTGAAAAAAGGGACTTATGACTATTTTTCACATGTATGAACTTATGGAGCATGATCACATGCAGATCCTTGGGAACTGGCTCCTATTTAGGACTGTTGCAGTATCCCAGGGTCATGTGATCACATTTTACAGCCTTCTGACAAGCAATAGGGAAGGCAGATTTACTTAATGGCCATGTTACTAACTTAACCACTGGAGACATTCACTTAACAGAATGGACCATTCACAGAATGGTCATAAAATGGGACAAAAATCAGTTAAAAAATGTGTTGCTTAGCAAAAGAAATGTAGGGCTTAAGGAGAAATTTCCTGACCATTAGGACAATCAGTCAGTGGAACGGGTTGCCTTCAGAAGTTGTGGGTGTGCTCCATCACTGGAGGAAGATAAGAGATTGGACAGCCATTCGACTGAAATAGGATAGGATCTCCTGCTGGAACAGGGTTTTGGAATAAAAGATCTCCAAGGTCTCTTTCAACTCTGCTATTCTGTTAACCACTTGTCCATCAACTACATAGATTGACTAGATTTCTTCTGAGGATAAAGCTTCCATAGATGGGCCTATTTTTCTAATCTCCGGGGCCTCCAATCACAACTGCTGAAAACCAACAATGTCTTTTGATTTTGAAATGAAAAGAACACGATCAATTTTAGTGGAAGCTCTAAAATAGAAATAAACTGGGAAGGAGAGAATCCAGAAGATCTTAGCCCAAATATATTTATAACAAGCATATCATCTCACACTTTTTATCATCTTTCGAGATACCGCAGCATTTCCCTTCTTTGTGTTAAATGTGACTCCCCTAGAAAGAAAAAAATTAGCCTAACCTTGATATAAAACAGTTACTATGCTCCTATAGACAAATATTTACAACATAATGCTTTAAATCACTGCAGCAATTACAATAATTGCAACGTCTTTTGCGATTTACACAATACAGCAGCCAATTAATTCATATATTTAACATCATTAGTTAGCTTTGCAATTCATTCATGTAATTTGCAGCAAAATAATATCAGTATTTGACTTTTCATTAAATTTATCATATCATCGCATATGGTACCACTGTGGCAATAATTTAAGAAACAATTCTTACAAAAATTAAAAATGTAAGAAAACACATCTCACATGCACTGTGAGGAATAATAGCTTGCTTTATAGATTCCTTCTTGCTTGTAGTTTGTACACAAAATATCTGAAAAAAATCCTACACACACACATTCACAAATATATACAATATATGTGCATTTTTTCACCTTGCCATTCTACCAAGCATCTATTTTCACACTTGCCATTTGTGTGACTCCATATACTTAGCAATGTCACTTTTCTTACTAGTTCCAGGCTGTTTCTCAAGCCTCCTTCAACAAAGATGTGGGATTTTTGTCTTGTGCAAATTTAATAGAACTAGCAAGATTTCAGTTTCAATTTCTTGCTGTGAATTTACTCATCTTTCCTCAAAATGTGGCGTAGATTTTGCTGCAAGGGTTTGTGAGCTGTTACCCTAAACTTGAATTTAAAAAATGAGAATGGGTTAACTTAATAAATTAAAACATTCACATTTTGCTGATTATTGGTGAATATTATTCTATTCTATTAGAACAGAATAGAGCCAGTTTGATCTAGTGGTTAAGGCAACAAGCTAGAAAGTGGGAGCTCATGAGTTCAAATCCCACATTAGCCATGAAAACCAACAAGGTGAGCTTGAGTCAGTCACTCTCTTTCAGCCCAACTCACCTCACAGGGTTGTTGTTGTGGGGGAAACAGAGGGTGTGTTGCATATGTCACCTCTTTGAATTTTCTGTAAAAATAGTAATGGCCGGTTACAAATAAATAAAATCTTCCTTTTTTGGCTTTTTACAAGTCTCCAGACCTTTCCTTATTGCTGGGTGGCAGTTCTCTCTGCCTATCCTAAGCAAAAGAACGATCACAGGGAATTGGCTGTTCCTGTTGGAGATCCCTATTCTGTCTCTATTGCCTCTTGTCTGGGTCACAGCAATCTCTGACTCTTCAAACATCATGACTTGCCAAATCTAAAAGATTTGAGGCTGCCCCAGGATAGGATCAAAATATGGAGGGGAAAGGGGCAGGTTTTAAATTTTACAGCTTCTACAAATATTTCCTTCTTAGTCAGTTTTTAATTTTGTACTTTTGTATATTTATATGTCTTTTAGTTGGCTGTACACCGCCCCGAGTCCCTTTGGGAGAGGGGCGGTATAGAAATTTAAATAAATAAAAATAAATAAATAAATAATTTTCCTAGGATCCTAGAGCCTGGTTTTCCCAAAATCTGCCTATCTTGATTTTTGCCCATTGGGCATCCACATGTTATCAAATAATAATTTTAAATATGATGGAAAAGAAAAACATTGTCCAGATCACCAGAGAGTAATCATCTTGATTATATTTAATTTATAATTAAATTTAGGGGTGGGGATTTTTTGTCTCTTTTACTGTGGTCCTGCCAAATGCTGCACTTTTAAGAATGCAATTCATGGATTGCCCTTTTTATGCCAAGAGTGGTCCTTGACCAGAATAGCATTGTGCATTTCCCTGTTTTAGGAAATAGGGGAGGCCTACTTTTCACACAGATATAAGCAATTACACACTAAATTAAAGAACCTGTTTGACTAAATTTGAGTTAGTTGCTTTATTACCGTCAGTGAACATACCGAATAAATGAAAGCATAACTACACAATATTTTTCTGGCATATTTAATTATTTGTCATCTTTATATGGCTGCCTATCTCATAATCAAATGACTCTTAATGACATATAAGAAACTTACACACACACACAAACATTCATAGTAATGTTATTGATATTATTTTTAAAAAATTATAAATGGTACAAAACTAAATAAAAAGAGTTTGGGTGAACAGCAGATGTCACTTACTTACTACTATTAATTACTATTGGAGCAACCTCAATATTTTTCTAGTCCCCTGAGGTCCCCAAGCCTAATGAGACTTGAGGGATTTCCAGTAAGTTAAAAAGGATGAAGCCAAGCTCACTTTGGGACAAGGATATTTCATGAAGGAGGGGATACAGCATAAAAGCTTCATGGACAGTAAAAATATTAATATCATACAGAACACTATATCAGTGTCTCATAATTTTAAGTGATGGGAGAGAAACACATCACCAAAGAATAATCCTCTTGAATATATCTCAGTTAATGAAATCTAGTTTTTCCTCTTTTGTTGTACCTCTGCCAAGTATTTTTAGTGATGCAATTCATGATTGCTCCTTATATGCTATGCCATTTATGGACATGTCTATTCAGTTTTCTTGGAAATAGTTAATTTTTTAAATATTCTCTTCATTATTTTTAACCTAATAATGCAATCATGATATCCTTAGTAGCTACCGATCCAAGTTCTGAGCAGATAGTTAGCTTCCAAGGCAGATTTATCTTGATGTTGCTATTTATTGAGTCTGTTTTATACACATAATAGACTGTACATATCTCTATATTTGTGTGAATCTTTGTATATTTTTGTAGACAAGATTGATCTCCTAGAAGAAAACCTTATAAATAAAGTAATAAATAATTTGTAGGTATATATTTAATGATTCACTAATAAATAAATTGTGCTAAAGTGTATTTTTGATGGAGCAGAATTCTCTCTGTAATAATGTATACAATAACATATTTTTAATATTTAATGATGAACCAAAACTCTTTGTAAAATGTATCATCAACATTTTACCTTGCTGTTTAAGCTTTAAGTCAGTTTTCTTGATCATTTGCTTATAAATAACACCACAAAAAAGCATCATAACCATCTTGGATTGGTTTGCTTAATTTCACACAGTTTGTGCTAGATGTTGAAGAGGAACATGTGGTTTTCCAGAGCATGGGCACAGCACTGCCAAACAAATTATTAGTGCTGTCAGTTTTTCTAGGATGGTAGAGAAATTGGAAAATGAAACAGAAGAATCAAACTGGTACTCTGGTTCTTCCCTTTCAGTTTTCAAATTGATTTAACTCATGATTAATCTCTAGAATTTCATCAGCCGTGGTCTGGATTTAAAATGAAATGACATACTGTAGTTCCAATGTGTGCAAACAGTTTAACAAGATAGTGGTAGAGTAGAATAATAAAGACTAATTCTTCCTAAGTTATGAGAAAAACCAGTTTCAAAAGCAATTACATGATTGCAGCCTGCTCAGAATAAAGGTCATAGTAATTCCTTAGCAAGATTACAATAGTGACCCTTGGGAGTTGGGTCATAGGCAGCTTAGAGAGTTGGTTAATCAGAATATAAGAAGCATTCATTTGCAGAATATCAGTTTGAGTGACACCCAACAGCCAAAAGAACCAGAACATCTATCCACAGCCATCTACAACTGCTGCCTATTTCATTTCTACCTTTTGATTCACATTTATGAAGTAGGCAAATGTCCTCACATTAAGACTTCAACAAATTAATGAATCCATGTTTATCCTATTGGATGATTTACTAATAAAATGGAAGCCACCACAAAAATGGATGGTACTGTATGTTGTCAGTGGGAACATTGGGTGTTGGATGGAGAAGTCATAAAGGAATTCCTTCGGGAGAGGGGCGGTATAGAAATTTAATAAATAATAATAATAATAAACTATCTTGAAAGAACCACCTATTGCATGAATACCAACCTATTAACCATTGAATGTCCTTCTATGAATCATTATAATATCCCTTCTCCTTTTGAGGGAAAGAGATCTTAATTTGGTGGCAAATTGTAGAATAAGACACTATAGTTAGATCCATACAGTTTGAACAATACAATCTTGATCAATATTTTCTTAAATTTCCCATGTTGTTTAGAAGAAGGGGGGAAAAAGGTTCCTTTCACCAAGTTTCTTCAAAAGTTGGACCATTATCTGTGGTCATAGCATGATTTTTTAAAAATTATTATTCTATTCTAGTATTATAAATTCTGACATGTGTATTTGTTTGGTTTGTTTTTGCTAAAAATGATAGGCAGCAAAGAAAGGGGGTCTGTGATGGATATCTCCCTTTCTTGTAGGAATCAAGAGTTCTTTTTTTTTTACATGTTGTGTTTAGAGATCTGGACTTTTTGTTCACTTTATATAATACTACTTCCTCTATTTTACTCAACTGCTAATCTCAGACCTCATAAACTCTTCTGGTTCTCCAATAATAGATTCAGTCGAGGTCACTTGGCAAGCATTGACAAGTATGCACACTACAAGCCATCACTGTGCAGAAACTATTTAACTTGAGAGTGAGTAATACAACAGGAACAGCAAATGCATTACAGGAACATAGAGATGAATCCTAGAGTGGCAACTACGATAGAGAGGAATGATAGAGCTGCATATAAGGTAGACATAACACCTGTAACATCTTCCCCTTTTTATGTTAACCAAACAACATGAATAACACCTGTAACAAGCATAGAACAAGCTTCTCCCAATCCAATTGTCTCCATATTCTTAATTTATTTTATTTAACACATGGTGAATTAGCCAGGAAACTAGAATCTTAGTACATAGTAGTTATTTGGCTGTTGAAGAGTGCTAGTCCTTTTTGTTCATGTGCTATCCAGGGTCACAATAGGGGATGAACTAATTCCACACCAGAAGTGATGTCCTGCAGTGCATTCTGGGGGCTTCTCTCACTACTCAATGCCATCTTGCAATTAGATGAGGTCCAGCATCAGCAGGTCCAGCACCAACAAGGAGCTGACTGTCTGCACAAAATGTTGCCATGTTTCCCACCAAAGTTGTACCATTTATCTACTCACATGTAGCATGCCTTGGAACTGCTAGGTGGGCAGAACCTGAGGCAAGTTATGAAACCTCATTTTACTTTCTAGGACTTGAACTGCCAGAGCAGAGACCATCTCCATGTCTAGTAGTCTCCATAGATACAAGACAATATATCCCTGTATCTTTGAACAGTGGCCATTTGTGCTGACTCTTTTGTTCAATATTGTTGAATATGTATCATTCAGACTGAAAAGTAATAAAGTTGTAGGCACCTTGTATAATTGAATGATTAGAAATGCAAGTGAATCTTACCAATGCAGTTTCCAGGGCTGCAAAACAAATGTATCATTTGTAACAACTAGTTCCATCACTGGATGCAAAGCACAATGTTCTTTAGGACTTTATTCCACATTGGTTTCTCTCTGCACTTGTGATTTGTTCATCACTGCTCAGTATTCATTCTTTGCCATGTCCTCTCCCACCTCCCCTGTACAATATACTTTCCCATTTTTTTTAATTGTGCTATTTCCCTTGGAATTACTTTGCCACTTGGGACTGTAAAAGAAAGAAAAGTCTTCCTCCCAAGCCAATGGTTCAGAAACAATTAAGGCTGTATTTTCCATATTGATATTTGAAATGTTCATAGAGTGAGCAGATGAAAAGCAAATTTCCTAGAGGACTGGCATCCTTGCAAAGTGTTGTTCTCTCCAGCAACTCACACTAGCTTATGCAATTTTTTATTGTTATTATTAAAACATAGAGAACATTAAAACATAAAGAACTCCAAAGCAATCTTAGTGCTTAACAAGATTAACATTCCTCTCAATTATATGCTCTCCTATAAAAACAATATTGCTGAGCGTATATTGTTCTCTTCCTTAATGCCTAGGGTGCCCTATTGTCCTAATTCAAAAAGGATAGTCTTCTGTTTAAAAGGCTGCCCTCACTTTCGAACACCATCCAGTCTAAATTTCTAACTAAAATTTTTTTTAAAAGTACTGGAGGGAGATTTAGAAGTTCTGGAATCATCCTTCAAAACTGAGCACATAGCCATGGGCTTCAACATTATGACAAAATGCAATGACAAACCACTTCTGAAAATCTTTGCCAAGACAACTGCAGGGATTTGTCCAGGCAGACTCTGAAAATCTGACACAAAAAAGCAAAAAAATTACCCATAGAACTGTCGTATTTTTTTAATTCCCCTTTTTAAAAACTGTAGTTTTATACCACCTTTACTGTCTAAATGTGCCACGAATATGTTGACAACATGGAAGTAAGATTCTCTTTCCTCACAATCTTGATTGCACAGAATAAATAGCTACTTAATATGTCCTATTATCAATATTTGCTTAAAATCCAAACAGAATTCTTAATTAAAGAATCTTGATTTATCCTAAGAGCCCAGCATCTTCCCAGCATTGATTAGTTAGATTTTTGTTTTCTAAAACAAAATGATTTTCTGCAGCCTTAAATCTGATATGAACATATGATCCTCAATTTAAGTATCTCCAAATGTGGGAATGAAGGGATGCATGTCATACATGGATAGCCAGGTTTTTCATCCAAAAATAGAAATTTTACATAGTCCCTTTGCTACAGTTCATGTATTGTGTACTGCCAAGCATTCGATAATCCTGTTTTTGTAGGAAAATAAATTAAGAGATGGGGTGGGGGGGAGAAGGATATTCAAGCCCTGTTGTACAATCATGCACTGCCAGTAATTTTCAATAAACCGCAGATTACACATATTCAATAGATATACATTTTCACAGTCCTTACTATTTCTTTAGCATAGATGGCAAGTACAAATTTTGACACATTTCTACTTCATACAGTAGTTGAACTAGTAGCTAATGCAGAGGGACTTGAACATTTCAAGCCCTTGACTCCAATATGTAACATTAATTTAGCCATGGCTGCCCAAATAGAAAATCAACTTGATTTTTGGATTGTACAGAACAAAGGTCATGATAACCATTTTCTCTTTTGTTATCCTTTGGTGGTTTTGCCTGATTTCCTATGTGTACTAATTTGAGATTCAGCAAATGATTGGTTATTCCATTTGAGACAGATATTCTCAGCTGCATTTCAGACAAAATTCATTTAACCTTGGACAAAGCAGTCAAGCCCTTTCTATGGTTCTCAGCAGCTCTTTGATTTTTTCTCTGATGCCCTGTTTACAATGAACAAGGGCATAATCTGAAGGCACAATATATAATCAATGCTTTGAGGTATCTACAGTAGTTAAAGACTAGTTAAATACTATCTACAGTAGTTAAAGACTAGGCAGGAAACTATTTCATAAATCTATTTCCTTGAAGTCCACAGAAATAAATATCTGAATGAGTGAGTCCACTCAGGGCAAGCTGAGTAGACTAAAATGGAATGTAAAAATATAAACTAATAGAGATTTCTAAGACAGTGGGTGGAAAATTTATTTAGCATCTAAGCATTATGTAATTAAATTTAGAGTAAGACTTCATCAGAGGATCTTAAAGACATTAGTAGTTCCTGGAAAAAATATGTATTTGCTTAATAGAGTTTCAGGCAATTTCTTGCCTATATCTCTATGTTCTAACACTCCTATTAAATCTAATATTTATGTTTATCCAATTTACAGTAGTTCTCTTATATTTTGTGACTGTTTTCCCTATTCAACAGAGAGATGCTTTATTTATTCCTGATCCCCAACCTAGAATTATTTCCAATATCACTTTCATATCATGATATGACTGAGTAGCAAAGCAAGTGAATAAATGTACTTGTCAGAGATACAAATGCACAACCATCCAGTGCTGACAACTAGGCCAGTTAGAAATAACACAAATTCCCTTCAATGAAATGATCTAAGCCATGGAAGTGGTCCAGTTCACTTTGTTGAAACATAGAGGTCACCCGCTTTGCCTGCATTAAACATATTATGTGATCTGAAATTGCTTTGACCACTGATCCAGAAGAAGGATTCTCCCACAGCATTGTCCAATGTTGGGTAATGTCAGGACTATCCCTAGTCTTTGTAGAAGCCTGGGATAATTTCAGTGCATGCTGGAGGGACTCAAGGCTGGCATATCAAGAGACTTGGGCAGTTTCCAAATCACCAGCCTGTTATTTTATCACAATTTCAGATTATCACATAATCTGGGTCAATTCAGATAGAAATTACCAGGGCCAATTGAATCCAATAGCACATTTTGGATTCTCCTGTAATATAGTAACAGAGGAAGATGTTGTGGAAAATAAGCAATTTGAAAATGAACCATTGCTTTGAGGGGAACAAATATGCCAGTTCTGCTCTCTTCATTTTCTGAGAATGCAGCCAGGGAAAATTATTTTGAAAGGAGTAAATAGGTAGCTTGCACAAATCATGAAAGCAAGTGGCTGAAACAAAAACAGGAGAGAGGAAGCCTCCACTCTAACTTCAAAGAGTCCTGAGATGAGTACACCAGCCTCGCCCTTCTTTCATTGTCTTTTGTGTGCTAGCAATCACAATCTCTCTATCAACCTGTCCGCACATTGCAAATAAGATGAAAGAAGCAGGTTGGTGGATCAAGGATTTTGGTTTTTTCCAGTTTCCACTCTAATTTACACAGAATAAGCTGGGCTAAATAAATCCAAGTAAAAGCAGTAGCCCATAGATACTTAACTGAAAATAAAAGCCATTGAAGTCAATTGGATCGATTCCAGTAAGCAGTAAGCTTCTACTTGCTGAGCTGAGATTTCTAGGCTCTTCTTCCCAGCACGTGGCCACCACAGAATATGAGGAAATGACTTAATTTCATGAATGTAATGTTTAGTTTTATTGGCAATGAATGAACTATTTGTTCATTCAGTGGTATTTTGGTGGGTTTACTTTCTAAAATGTAACCTCTCATCAATGTATGTTTATGTTTCTACGTGTGTGAGAGACTATACACATTTGCATATATTTATATCTATAAATATATCTATATCTCTATATCTCTCTACTTACCTACCTTTCAGCCAGTCCTTGAGTATTGAAGAGTATTGAAGATATATATATGCGCTACCTATCCATCCATCCATCCATCCGTCCGTCTGTCCGTCCATCCATCCATCCATCATCTACCTACCTACCTACCTATCTACCTACCTATCTGCCTACCTACCTATATATACATACACACAAGGTGTCAACTCTGAAGCAAACCTGGCTGAAGCCATTTAGTGCTGTCTCATATTTGCCATGAAACCTGTGAAGGAGAAGGATGGGTGAAATTAGATAGCCTGGCTAACCATCAAAACAAAACGTCTTCCTGTGGGAACCAAGGTCATTGTAACAGGTGGAGATGAGCCTGCTATCTATCATGATTGGATAGTGTGACTGGTGACATCTTGGAGGGGGATTTTATTTTTTTAATTATGTGAATTTTTTTTTGTAAAATTTTTATTTGGGTTTTCACAATACATAATACAAATAAAATATCTTTTTTTGAGAATAGCATGGTCCCGGGTTATCATTTTTCCATACAGACAGAAATTCAATTTCATATTTGTCTTGGTGTTCTATTCCATATCTTATTATTATTTTAACATTTTCTCAATAATTTTTCCCTTCCCTTAGTTTTCTCAACCTTGCTTTTAATTATCTTATTACTTTCTAAATTCAATTTTATATATTTCAAGAGTTTCTTTTATTGGGACTTGGGTGAATAGTGAAACCACGTCAAAACCTACAAGCAGATCTTCTTGTTCCACGTGTAGATTTTTGATTACTTCCAAGAAGTGGTATGAGTTTTGTACATGTGAAGCTGCTGTTTCAGCATGGGGCTGTAGCTGTTTTGTTAAGTGTTTAGCTAGGTTTTGTAGTGGTGCTCCTCTGGAGCTGACTATGGGCCTGAGAGGTATGCCTTCTTTGTGTATTTTTGGGAGGCCGTTAGTTTGGGGCATCTGGATGATTGTCTGTTGGATCTCTTTGCTCATGTGGCTGGTTATAATTTTCTTCTTGGTTAATTTTTCCAGATATGTGGTTGGGTC
>JANHFN010007338.1:18252-31604 GCA_032468175.1 Toxicocalamus goodenoughensis | reverse complement strand
TCTTGACGAATGTATCTTTTCTTTTATGTACACTGAGAGCATCTGCACCAAGACAAATTCCTTGTGTGTCCAATCACATTTGGCCAATAAAGAATTCAGTTCAGTTTAGTATCTTCCAGAGAGTAAACACAAAGACAGCAACATACCAGCCCAGCCAGTCCACACTTGGAACAGACCGGATTTACCTAAGACACAAGACTTGTACAATAACCGGCATCATCATTTCATATGCTGCTCAATTCCTTTAACTTGTACCTGGAAACAAATTGCATCCAATGTATTTCCAGCATCAAGATATTATCCAGACTTAAAGACTCTTGCCCATTAACTCACAAGCAGTTGCACTGTGCAGCTGCAGCTTTTGAGTGGCTTCCAAGTACAATCCTGTGTAGATTGAATTACAGTAGTCCCAAGCATGAAAAGTGACAAGGGCGTGAACAACTGTTGCCAGTGCATCAAGAACAAACATGCATAGCGCAACACCATTCCTATTAAATGGGTCCATAAGAGTCAGTAGCTCTTCAACTACTGCAAAGATAGGATATGATTCTGAAAGTCTAACATGCCTAACACAAATATCTACTTTTCAGTTACTTCTCAAATCAAACAAGCAAAGGGGGGGAGTTCATAGAAAGGAAACAGAAATGTTTCCTTTCTATGAACTTCCCTTCCTCTCCCTGAAAATGTATGTTGTGGACCATTTCCCAAAAGGATCCCCTATATCAGGGGTGTCAAGTGCTCATTGTCACGTGACATATTGTGACATTTTCCCCTTCTCTAAACCAGGCATGGCAGCGCATGACACATGCGGCCTGTGGGCCACAGGATTGACAGCCTTGCCCTATATCAAGACCACTCACATTTGTCCCCCCCCTCACATATACACACCTCTACAACTTGATCTGTCCCCAAGTTGTTGGATATTTAATTACTTCTAGTTCTAACCTTTGCCCTATAAACATGGATAGAAACCAAAAATGGTGGGCAGTTAGAATTCATGCTTTGACTTCTGCATGCCCAGAAAAAGGACAGAGATAATCTAGGTTGCAAACACATGCTATAGGAAGATCAGAATAAGGAGCCTTTATGGTAATAGCCTAAGAAGCATAAAGGAAAAAATGCAAAGATTTGGGGAAGCAAACTTACTATCATCTTTTCATTTCTATATCATTATTATTGTAAAAATAAAAAAGGCTCCAAAGACAACGCTGTCAGATTTTTCTTCTGGTCAAATTCTCATTAATGAGCTGACCTTGAGATCGATCACAAATCCCTATACTAATTTTTGGATGGTATCTGTTCATTTGCAGTCAAAGCCAGCTTTAGATAGAGCCAGTGATCTTACTGAAATTATGGAGTGACAAATTGTATATAGAAAATTACTGCCAGAACACACATTTGTAAAACATTGGTTTGTCAATTTCCCTCCTTCCTCCTCCAATCAAATATTTTTAACAACCAAAAATGAAAAACAACATGCAATCTTTGAAACCAATACAGTAATTAGATAATTTCATAATACGGAAATGAGACATCTTTTCATCAATTAGAAGCACTCTAACTGTTCAGACATTAAAAGAAAAATGGAAATTAAATGAAGTTGTCAGCCTAAGGGTCTAAGGAAGAGATGGAACTATTCACAGAAAGGGCTTCAGATAAGGAAAGAAGTAACATTATCACATAATATTGAGTTGACATGTGAAATGAGGAGTGTTACATGAGAATAAGAAACACAAATGGACACGTAAAGTTTTATCCAACGAGATCCTCACTTAGGAAGTTTAAATTGGTTTAAATTCTGGGAACTAACATATGCTGTGGTTCAAATGCTGAAAACTGTCAAATGGAATAAATCTGCACTGTAACTACCTACCAAAAAAGGAAGTACATTAAAACAGATTTTAATTGAAAAAGTTATGTTATCTAAAAACTTTGTGTCAATAATAGGCAAAGGTTGATACAAAAATACATCTTTGTATATATATATATATATATTGTTCTGTGATCCCTTAATTCTTCTGTTCAACTGGAGCGAACCTTTCAATCTACATAAATGTTTAGGCTACATGTTGGATGCTGCAGTAGATACAATAGTTTTTTGTCTTCTTGTGTAATATAGAGCCTGTGCAAAACATAGAACATTAAAATGTACAGTTAGCAGGGATCATAACTATACTCTTTTAAAAAAAACCAGTTTTGTTCTAAGTATAATTTTGGAACAATGAACTATTCACAGTAATAGTACATCTTCTATTACTCAGTCTTCCACTTTGTCAGGAAATTGTTACCCTACCTGTAATAGATCAGGGCTTTCCTTCTTCCAAATGTTAGTGTATAGAAAAAGGATTTTAAAATGAAGGCTGTGAAAATAAAGTCCTTGTTTCTGAATGAGGGGAAAGTACAGTATTATGATATTTTTAAAATCCCCCCCCATATCTACGTAATAATAATAATTGTTATTATTATTATTTCCCTTTCTGAATACCAAGGCTTCCATCAGGCCTGAACTTTGATATCTGCCCCTTGGCTGAGAATCTATATATCCAACTTCACACTTAGCTGCAGTGAAGTAGCCCTCTAGGCAGGCCGACTTCAACGAACCACTAGTGGTATCATCATTAAAATCCTGCTGAAGGTCACCATGGCAACTGCCTGCTGAGGCTTCACTGCTGCACGCGGCATCTCCTAATCAGCTACCATGTGAAATGCAAATTCAGACAGTCTGAAAATTAGTCAAGAAGAATAGAGGATGAGGATGCAGATACGTGAAATATTCATGCGCTTCGTGGAAAAAGGAAGACAGCATGAATGACACAACAAAGAACGGCCCCTGACATTTTTGCTATCATTTTGCATTATTGTTCACACCCTACTGTATTTCTAGGCCTCCGGTTCTGAAATTGCCTATATGAAATGCCATATTTATATTCTGCACAATTCTCTTAATTAAAAATGGCCACTGGAAAAAAAAACCAGTTAATTGGAAAAGCTACATTAAGTCAATATTGCACACACCAGCAAAGACCATCACATTCACTTCATCATCTTCCTAGTCATCTTTAAAAGGATACAGAGAATTTCATAGTCAAATTCTCCATGTAATAAAAGTGCAAATATTATACAATGATTTTAATGAGACCCATACTTCATGGACCACATTTTTTAATTAATAATTAAAATCTTTAAAAGCAATGAGATTTGGGGGTTTGGAATTATATTATTCCCCAATTCCGTAAAGACAGTGAATTTTTCTGTTTACAAAATATGAGAATTTTATATGCATTTCCTACACAGTGTAATTTACTGTTTCTGCTACTTTTCTGTGTCCTAAATTGCAAAACAATATGTCCATACATGGTAAAGGAAACATACAGAGAGAGAGAGAGAGAGAGTCATCTATGTATTAGTTACAGTAGACATTAACACATCCAGCCCTTAGCAGAAATATTAAGTTTTTCTTTGCTGTGTGTAAAGTATTAAAGTTTTTATCCTATGCCTTTCAGGCCATAACTGTTCCTCGCCAGGGTACTGCAAAATTGCTAGAGAAGGAATGTACAGTATACATTGGCGCCCATTTTGTTGCAGCATGTTGTGGTAGTTCTATGTACATCTCTAAATGCATACTCAGAAAACAGAATAGTAAACATTAATAGTATACATAAGTCCATGAAGAGGTATATATCATGTTGGAAATATGCCTTGCATTTGGAATACACTTTGTGATATAAAAATGTTTCCAAGGGATTTTTTGGGGGTATGTCTGCTTTTTGTGGGTTAGGGCATCACACATGCTGCAAAATTGTTATTACGGCTACACAAGACATTTCAAAAGGTTGGTTTGCAGAACCTTCAACAGCCAATGTGTTTCAAAACAGTCAGTATCTTCAATTGTCTTCCCATGCCTCTGTGTGCACAGCCATACTGCTTTGTTCATTTTCCCATTGGTAAGTCTTTGAAACAACCATGCTGAGCTTTTCAGATGACACAGTTGCTTTAATGCTTCAAGACACTTTTGCTTGCAACAATACACTTAACTGTGTTCATAAAGCACCCCTCTCAAATACTATGCACAGTTCTAGTCATTACTCCTGAAGAGAGCGTAACTACTTTTTCATCACATCCATGTAGGCACTTAGATCACAGTAAACTGAAGGAAGAGTTTCATTCTTTCACAATGTTTTCAAAAGGATAAATAAGAACACCACAGGATATATCATTCAGAAGATATTCTATATTGCTGAAAATCAGAAATTCATGTTGCTCGCTGTGGTGTAACCAATCTAAGCAAAGAGGATTTCAGGGTTAACTGCGCTCAGTTTAAGCAATTTTCCCCTTATAGCTTGAATTTTAATGCCTTGCAAAGAGTTGCAACTATAAAGAAAGCACAAGATATAAAAAGTACTATGTAGAACATTACAGCAGGTCTTTTAAAGTCGTGGCCCATTTAAGGTTCCCACTTGCAGCCATATTTAAGCAGCAGGCAATTTAAAAAAAAAATGAAAGTTCAGCTTCCAGGAAGAAACCAAGTCCTCTCACACTGAAATTAATGAGAGTTGTGCAAGAACAACTCAACTGTGGAAAACTGCATACCAGATCCCAGGAGAAATAGGATGCTTTTAAAAAGTGAAGCAAGTTCAAACAGCCCACCAAAAAGGAAGTTACTTACTTCTTCTGAGTAGTGGTCTGAAGGAAGGGGTGGATAATCACATTGTTCTATCTTTTTACATAAAGAATACAAGTTCATTTTGTCACCATAGAAGGGGCTTTGCAATGCAGCCATCTGTATGGAGTAATAAAAATAGGATATACTTTTAACTGGTGTGGCAGAGAAGACTCAAATACAGAAACTTGACTTTATTTTTTTTTAAATCCCAGTTTAAATTAGAGACAAATACTTATTTTCTCTCTATGCTATTGGTTTGAGTCCTTTACTTCTCACATCTGACTTTCAGAATATTGGATTAGATTGTTTCTATAGCATTACACTCAGCTAACATTCCTGTTGCATAAATTAAAATTATTATGTACCCAGAATATTTTTCATAAATGTTGGTTAGTATATTTTTTTCTATATAAAATCCAAATGCCATTTACAAACACCTATACCATGAAGTTTTAATCGGGAATCAGAGGAGCTTTGGTAAAATTCACCTAGCTCATAAAGGCTCTGATTTTGTTTTTCTCTGATAAATTTTATGCTCCCTCTGACACCCCTTGTAGCAAGAAACTATGATATTCTACATTAGAAATTTTCAATCAGCAGGTAGAATTATATTCAAAACAAAAAGGTGTTTTCTGCATTGTGGAGGTATTTGTTCTAAATTTCATTTAAATATCCTTCTTTAAAAGTTATGGGAACTATGAATAAATACAATCCAAGATATAACCAACAATAAGCAGTAAAATGAACGAAAAGTTTTATTATTTAAAATGAGAGTGAGGATAAATATAAACATTTCTACATGCTCAACTTGCTTCTGTTTGGTTGTTTTTTGCCTATAGTCTTGGTCATCTTTCAACTGTTAAGGCTGCAAAAGCCATCAGCTGATATGTACTCAAATATACTATAAATGTCATACATTAATATAAGACTTAATTTTCTGCAACTATCAAGAAGAAGCTGAAAGCACCATGAATCTGATAAATTATATATTAAGTACTCTATATGGACACTTTACTAAGTGTTTTATGTTATTGGAAAAAGATAGCATCTAACTTTAAGGTAATTTCCTATTTAGAAAGCACTTTGCTGTCCACAGGAATACAATTCCCTGCAAAGAACTGTTTGCTTTACATCCCTCTGAAATTAAACATATGTACTGTAAGGTTTGTTTAAATTATATTTCTGGTATTTTTCTAACAAGGTATTTAATCTAATGGAGCAGCCCATTTTGCAAACATGATCCCAGTTTTACCCCCAAACTCCCTATATTTGATATATTTTTTTAAAAAAATATTATATATAATTAGTGTCTCCCACTGCTTATTTTAAATGTTTGGCTTTTCAAAAGCAAACAAAAAATGCAACATACTGCTAAGCTCCAAGAGATATGTACAGAAATGTTCATATTGCCTCTGAAAGTCTTTAAATCTCTGAACCACAGCAGCGTGAGCATTGCTCTGAGTGCAGCGCTGCCCCAAAGTCAGTCAACCTTTTCTATATGTGCTAATAAGTTTGATTTTGGAAGGACAATGTGTACATTCCCTAGACAGGCAAAGCGTGTGTGAAACACGCTAGTCCATGCTGAGCTACTCAGTGAGCTTCAGCAGGGACAGGACAAGCTGAAAATGGCTCTCATCTGTCTTGTGGTCTTTCAGACAGAGTGTTAACTCCTTCACAACCAAAAAAGGGTTTTCATTTTGATAGTGGTGCATACAGGAATGAAGAAAAAAAGAACTAATTAAATTTATAGCAAGAAGATCAAAACTGCATACATTAATTGGATATCATAATTGCTGAAAAGGTTGGAGGCTATCAAGGAAAACAATGATTTCCAATTGTATTACTGCCATAATATTACATCTTGAAACTACCTAATTCATGCAGTGTATTTTCATTTCGGTGCAATTAAATGCAAAATTAGAAAATTTCAACACCCAATCAGCATGCATGCACAATTGCAAAATAAACACAAGAGATATTCAACAAATTCTTAAAAAGTAGTTCTGTTTCAATGCTTTAAAAAAAAGAGAGAAAAATATGAAGATTGGGGGGAGAGAAAAAGCTGAATGTCCTCTAAGGAGTTAAAACAGGACTACTATATTTTCATGCATCTCCTGCTTTGACAGATGAAAAATGTCAACTGTCCTGTTTTTATTTTCAAGCTTTTGCACTATTCATCTGGTTCATTAGTGCATCTTGCTGCTGCCCCTGACAGCTGCTCGCCCTCTCCTCCCAGCAGCTGAATTTTTCAGGCTAATTTGATCCTCCACACTGAGACGATCGCTAGAATGATTGACTTGCTCCCTGACCTCCAGGGTCTGACTTTCCTGATTAGTATTCTAGGGGTGTCTGAGGGACGAAAGCCCACTGTCTGTCTTCAGGGCTGGTGGCAATGATCTCCCCCACCACCTCTATCGCTCATTCTCTTTTTTTTTTTTGGGGGGGGGAGAGGGGACTGTAAGCCACCAACCTACGACCCTGTAAGGATGCAATTACTGTGCTGAACAATAAAGGAAATGTGTAATATCTACTTTTTCATGTAAAGGTCCATGTAGTGGAAGTATGGCATGTTGATTTTAATTAGTAAAGTCTACCTTGTTGCATATCAATTAACACAGGGTGATTAGAGTATTTTGAATTGTTGTTATTTAAGCATTTCCAGAATATTTGAAAGTCTAATTTTCTGACTGTAAAATTAACCTTCAACAACAACAAAAGGTAAATAGTTAAGGAAAGAGAGCAATTTTTAACAAACTATAAAACCAGCCTTCTCCAATCTGGTGTCTTCCAGATGTGTTGTAACTTCCAACTTCTAGAATTCCCAAGCAGCAATTCTGGGCGTTGCATTCTGAACACATCTGGAAGGCAGCAGGTTGAGGAAATGACATCTCATAGAACAGCACTGAATAGAAAGCACACTTAATTTTAGATTTAGCTAAAGTCCAACCAAACTGTTAGCTATTAATATTAACATTCAAATAAAATATTAGCTGAAAAATTATTTATTGGGAAGCTATGTAATCTAGGAAAATCTCATGCACATGCAAAAATAAAATTCTTATTGCAGGTTCAAAAAATAATATAAACCAATGGAACTAATATAACTACTTAGACTTCCTTAAATTCATTTTATGTTGAATATATTGAGCAAGTGAAGAATAAATTTAAATATTAAATTTGTACCATAATTAAGTTACAATATTCACGCTTCTCAATCCTCCTATTATTGGAGCTATATTGAATAAATCTTACTATTCTGTAACCTGCCTTACAATTATTTCATTTTTATTACAAAACTAAGGGTCCACAAATTCCTGTTTTTATAGAAACAACAGCTGAATGGATCTTGAGGGAGTGAAAACTGAGGGAGTGAAATAAAACTATGACCACTTATAATGTAACATAACATTTCTTTTTTATTTTGCTATACAATATGCCATTAATGTGCCCCAATCTTTAATTTGTTTGCTAAATTTTAAGGAAAGTAGAAAAATTAAATTCTTTAAAACACGATCTTACTATATAACGATAATTATATATCAAAAAATTAGGTAACATGGCAACTGTGAGAAAGAAAAGAATAACATAAATACAAATCCTTGTTACTATTTACACAAATAGCACAATCATACAAATAGCAGCATCACAGAAAAATAGGGTTTTTTAAACAAATCTCAGTTTAAGATATAACTAATAAATCTCCAAAAGAATTCTCTCATTAAATGTGCTTTCTGTATACATGAGTCTGAGAGAAAATAATTTTAGCATTGAATTGTTTTGTTTTGTTTAAAGAAAACCTTGCTTTAGTTCTCAGAAAATTCTAATATTGTAGGATTTTTTCCCTTGATAGAGAGCTTTAGTGAGTTCTGCTGAGTTCACTGCAATGAAAGTGGTTTGCCACTTCACCTTGCATCTGTATTACAGAAACTTTTCTAGAAAGCATTTGAGTGAAAGACTGCAAGCCAATGAGTAAAATTTGTAGAGCTTGTTGTAAACATCCAGAAGGTTTTTGGTAGAATTTGGTTATCTTGCTGATCTTGCTAAAATTAACATTTTACAAGCTAGAATTGCAACTAGTATAAACAAACCAAATGAAGGAATATCTTTTCCTGTTATTATTTTTCTATAGATCCTTTACCTCTGTATTAAAGTATTAATTATCTTGTGTTTGACTGGTTAAAAATACACAGCCCCTGATATACCATATAAAAAGGACAGTATACTAGTTTCCTAGGCGATAATCCCATTTAGCAAAGTTTGAAGATAAAGTTTAAGACTCAGAAAACAAAAGTTTCATAATTAATGAAATAATAGATGATATTACAAGTGTTGACCCGAATATGCCCTTGATTATTGAATATGCCTATTTCATGTGAAGATAATGTTTTCAATTTCAAATTGCCACCTTGGCAATTAACCTTGATACTGAAAGATGAAGACCCTGAAAGAGATTATTTTGAGAAGTATATGCTCCAAATTTTGCAAATATTTATATTACATTCTCTTTATATTTTGAGCTAAGGTAAATGTGCAAATTTCACCATAAATATCTGTAAAATGTAGAATTCTTTACTTTCACCTAGTACTGATTTATGGAATGAATATTCAATAGAATCATAAGACAAGTAGAAAAACATTTTGATCAACAAAACATATCAACAAATTATGCTCATTAAAAGTTGTCAGTATTACCTCATATAACAGACATCCTAGAGACCAGATATCTGATTTGAAGTTATACCCATTTTCATGGATTCTTTCTGGAGACATATAATAAGGTGTTCCCACTACAAAAAATATAAATACATAATAAACAAAAAAATTAAATAAACTTCAAATAATGTATATTCCAACATTTGTCATGAAAAATTACTATTCAATACTTAAATACAAAAGAGTAAACTTTAGTAAGTGAAAAATTATTCCAATTTAACTTGTTTTATGAAATTAATTTCATGATAACCTATTTAAAAAGTAGCAAATTTTCCAATAATTATCAATAAACCAATTTTTTAGCAATTTAATATATTAACATTACTAATGTTGTCAATCATAAACTGATAGAATTCTATATGAGTATGCTTATTTATGCAGCGTTTATTAAATAAAAACATGTTGGTTTTATAACTAAAAGGGTTTTCCATTTTTGTTTTCCTGAATGAAACTCGCTAAACATGATTTTGGTATGTTTGCATCCTATCTTAAAAGCATAGCCAAAATCCAATTCTATCTTTACATTATTTGAAATAAGCAAAAAATGTTGTTTTAAAGATAATCAATGCATTTTTAAAAAGGAAATAGTATCCTCATGTTACTGAGGCAAAATGTTTTTTTTTTAAAATAAAGACTTTTTCCTAAAAGTATGGATTCATTTGTATGGGGATCTGTATGTTTATCTATAATTACTTTTAAATCATTCTAATATATGCCAACTCATAAAACAATAACCAATTGTAGTTAATAGAAACAGAAATGGAAAAACGTACAAAAGACAGAAAAGTTTAGTAAGGTATATATCTTCCTATTCTAAGAGATATTTCATATGGGATAGCAACCTGAATAAGATCTCTTCTAAAGCAAATACACCTTGGAATATTGATTCATTATTCCAGTTTCAGAAATAATTTTGTACATATCTGTATAACTATGTATCTAAATTTTATTTCTACGTAAGTTGAAATGTATTCAAAATTATTTACATTTCCAAATTGATAATTGATGAATTTGTTTTTAAATAAGTATGGAAACATTTCAAATCAAAATATTGCCACAGAACAAAACTTGTAATGTACAGTATCTTGAACTATGTTGAAGTTGTAAAAAATGATAATGTAGAATAAACCTTTTCTCTTGCTTTTCATGTCACAGCCTTATAGCAAATCCTCATAACAAGTAATACAAACTGCAGTTTTAGGACCTTTTTGAAAAGCGACAACCTCACACAAAGTAAAAACACAAATTAAGAAAAAACCAAACAAATGAAGTTAACATTTTTGCCTCTGCTTCTAAAATACATTTTTAATTATGCATGACCTCATCATGCACAGGTGAGGCATCAATAAGCCAAACACACCAATATAGTAGAACCTTTAATTTAAATGCATTTTAAAAACAAGAGACAAAAATATACTCTGAATGTAAATTGTAAACACACCAAATCAGTAAGTCTATTATTTGCATTAAGAACTTATTATCTAAACTTTCAACATCAGCAAGCACGTCTGTGAAGCATGATACTGTAGATCAAGAGTGTCGAACTCACAGCGTCACGGTGGCATCACGTGACGTATTGGGACTTTCTTCCCTTCATTAAACCAGGCGTGAGTGTGGCCAGCGTATGATGCATCCGGCCTGCGAACCGGGAGTTTGGCAGCCCTGCTGTAGATATAAACTTCTGCATTTGCCTAATGGTTCTTTATGTGGATTTCATTATAGCATAAGTACTCCACTTTTTCTTTCCAGGTAAATAAGAAGTTGCAACTAAAGTTAATTTCCTTATGTCTGCACAGGAAATTGCTATCCAGAAAAAAATTTAAGTTAATATTATCTGTGTAGTAAGACTAGTCTCAGAGCAGTCTCAGATCCAATACACTCTGCATGATCAAATGAATCAATGACTGGATGAATGAGAACAGCTCCTGAATGTTTTAGTGAGTGAAAACCTAACTCAAGCGATTCCTAACTGAGACTCCTAGTGTCCCAGTGGATATCACTCAAATGTTGGGAAGTAGAAATTATGCTTTAATCATTTAGGAAAGGGAAGGATTGTCTATCTATGATTTATTGAAGTTTGCTAGTATTTGCAGGATGGCATTCATCCAACTCTAGGCAGAGGGAAGTGGCTGCCAAAGATTTGGAGGACAAGGTAAGAGAGTAGCCCTCAACCTGTTTTCAATACCTGTTTTTTCAGGTAGTGCAGGAAGAACAGATTCATCTGAGAAAGATGAATTAGCCATTAAGTCAACATCAAGCTGTGGGCAGAGTGACAACATATCAGGTGCTCAGAAAGGATAACCCTCTCTTCGCAGGAGCACTGATAGATGGGCAAGATACACTGTTTGTGTAAATCAGGTTTATCTGCATGACTTCTTCTGGTTTAACATAGTGCAAAAAATAGTGCAACATAGTGCAAAAACTGAGCTACAACTAAGCAGACACTTTTCTCCTTAGCAAGGTCTGATATATGGAAATACTCAAACAAGGGTCAATAAGCTTATGCTCATCAATACGAAAATCAGGGCTCTGACTTAAAACTGATTCACTAAAAGACAAGAAGCTGCCACATTCAGCAGATCAAAAAGGTATAGCCCCCCTGGCTATTTCAAATCCTTTCATATTTTTGATGCTGTGTCAAAAACTCTCCAACAAAGAAGCTCAAAAATTTAAACAAATTGCTGGAATTTAGGACTTAGCATTTTGAAAAGGCCACCTATCCAATACATCTCTACTGATGAATTGTCCAATTATGTTGTTGTGTTCTGATTAAACTCTAATCATGCATATTGCTTCGCAAGAAGAAAAAATAATTCTGATTTCAGTGTAAGAGAATTGCTGAGAAAAAACTTATCAAAGGTCAGCCTAACATTGAGGTTTACAGGGTTGTACCTGTATCAAAAGCAAAAGTACATTTTAACCAATCATTCTCCAAAACCTATTATTACATCAAAGGAGAGAGAAGATATTGGTAATACACAAAGAAGAGAACAAATGCTTACATTTTGCAGAATTTAACTCAAAATGCCCCATTGGCGCTGAAACATTTTTCGTGCGCAGATTGGAAGCTTTGTTTGCATGCTGATGGGGCGTTTTGAGGTGGTAAAATGGAACCACCTTAAAGCACCCTATCAGCACTGAAATACTTTTCGTTTGGAGACTGGAAGCTTTTTGTGGCGACTTCAGGTACCCACCCACTTTTGCAGAGAATGAGTGACTGAAGTTCTGTGAGATTAGGGCACCCAGAAGCTTCCAGTCTACACGCAAAAAATGTTTGCACACCAACAGGAGGCTTGAAGCAATGTGATTTCATTGCCCCAAAGCCTTCCATTGGCATGCAAATACTTTTCTGCATTGAGACTGGAAGCCTTTGGAGGAAACTCATAGAAGCTGCCTACCATTTCAGGTAACCTGGAGCGGTAGGTAACCTTGGTGAGTCAACCTTGGTGAGTCAGAACAGGGTGTGCTCGTCCTGCTTTCCCTCTGCTCTCAATAGTTCACTTTTGGAGCACCAGAAGCAGGCAAAGAAACCGCAACAGAGAGACTGGAGAGGAGACAGCTTACTAGATCTTTGCAAGTTAAATAAGTCTCCACAGGCCTGCCGGTGGAGACCTGGCAGAGGCAGGAGGGAGAATAGGTAAAGCGAATGTTGCAGTGCTCTGTGGTTGTTTGTAAGGATAAACGACTGCCGTGGTGCTGCAACATTCGTAACCTCAGGACTATTCCATAAATACTTGGGGCAAGGGGTTATGTTGCAACTTTGAATGGTCACTGTCAACTTTGAAGTGAACTGTCATAACTTGGGGATTACCTGTATATAGGAAATCTTGACAAAAGGGGATGCTTTGAATCTCACTGCATCAATAAACACATTTTTTGTGGAAGTAATAAATCTCTACCATAGGCTGCATTAATCAAGCATTCAAACCAAAAATAAATATTGACACATTTGAAAAATGACATTGTTTGGAAACTA
>JANHFN010007338.1:0-18152 GCA_032468175.1 Toxicocalamus goodenoughensis | reverse complement strand
TTTTGAATGAGCATTTTTCAATCCACAGAAATTACATTTATTTATCAATTAAACATATTCTAATCTATATCAACGGACATCTGAAATTCTTTTAATTAAAAATACATCAAATAAAAGGTTTGCCACATATACAGAACTCTAGATGTATAACATCAACTTCCACTTTTAATTATACATACAAAGAAATCTTTCTCACCTAGAGAATGTGCAGCTGTGGTTTTAGAGCTGAAAAATCTTCCCAATCCAAGATCTCCAAGTTTTACTACTCCTGTAGCAGTAATGAATACATTTGCTGGCTTGATGTCTATAGGAAAAAACAGAATACTGTGTAATACCATATCTTTAATAGAAAAGAAGTCCATTATTAAATATTATATTAAGTATTATGGTTTGATCAATGTTTGTTTCCTTCTTAAAAATACAACAAAAATATTTTAAATTATTTGTTTAATCTAGTGATTAAGACACCAAGCTAAAGACCAGGAGTGTGAATTCTAGTCCCGTTTTAGGCATAAAAAGTCTAAGTTCACTGCCTTATGTTATGGCAAAGGGTGAAATATGCATATTTAATACATATTCATTACAAGATACTCTTATTTCTTCTTGGCTGGACTTCTAGTTATCTAAGAAACAGAAAGAACTGAAACTGAAATTAAGAAAAGGTAAAAAAATTTGTAGCAAAATTTACAAAATACACTACAGTCCATTTGAAGCCCTATTCTACGACGGAGAGGAAATCTTACTTATTCAATCACTGTAACTATAATCACACTTTCCAGATATGTTAATGAGTTATTATGACTTCTCTCATCAAATTTCTGTCCTCGATGACAGTTACCTTAACTACCAATGGATTAAACTGCTCACAACCATGTGGATTTAGATGAAATTTCTATATAAGAGCAATCCATAAGAAATAATAATTAATTTTCTGCCACCATCCAGTGATGCCACCAATGACAAGGAAAAGACAATCTTTGCTGCATCTATGGCCAATGATGGAGCAATTACAGCAAGTATGCTTTTATTCTTTCTGCAAAAAAGAAGTTTAATCTAAATGCAGACTGTTGGTTTAAGAGGTATAATCTGGCCTCCATCCACTAGCCGCAGGTATCATCAAAAGGGCTTCTGGATTTTGTATGTGTACATTCATTTGCACAGATTGACATGTTTCAGTTTTTGGAAGTGTTACCTATTTTGTATAGGCCGCCCTATGTAATCAAAAGGCAAATCTTCAAGATACATAAAAATAAGAATCTACCATACATGAAACAGCATGCATATGAATGTAGATTACTTATTTTAAGTCAAATGATATTATATACACATAGACATACATGTTTGTAACTGATTGAGGCAGCCAGTAAACCTCACTAAAAATAAATGAAATATAACTAGAGAATAGAAAATATGCTAATGGTTTTTTTAAAAATTAAATAAAATGTCTTTTAGTTACCTATTTTAACAAATATAAACAAGTGGAAGAGGCCATCACTTGTCTTTGTAGTTCATGTAATATATACAGCAGTCCCTACATTTGTACAACAGTAGTTGGGATGAAATACAATTTATTACCTCGATGCATGACACGCCGAGAATGCATATGTTCCAAGGCACTGCACAGCTGAACAAAGTATTTCCAAACTGTCCTTTCCGGGATCAGCCTCTTCTGCTTCTTAAAATGCTTTGAAATAATAAAATAACACTGCAATCTGGATTTGATATTCAGTAATGATGCAGAAGATTATTAAAATGAACAAGCTTTCAGCTTTTCAATCGAGAAATCATTAACACAACTGAGGAGGCAGAACCATGTTTAACAAAGAGAGAGATGGTTCTTCAGGGATGCGCTTTGGATAAAAAGAACAAGTATTCACAAAAACAGCTTGGACCAAAGGAAAAGTCTGATAGGTCAAGATGAGACTGGGAACTTATGTGTAACTTAAGATGAACTCTTACTTTTACAGGTGATAAGCCCTCATTTTGTTATGTCTATCTTCTCCTTGATTCTAATGAATCTAATTAGATATCAGATAATGGCTTAGAATAATATGAATGACACAGACTCACACAGTCTCCTCCTGCATTCTTCAGAACAACAGCATTTAAGAAATAAGTTGCTGTTTCAATTTTTAATTAGTCATAATTTAACATTGTTTCTGAAACTTAAATTGATTAATCTTAATAATAATCGGTTTAGATTACATAGCATAATAAACCATGATTTAATCTACACCGTGATTTAAGTCTAGCCAGTGTTGCCCCAATTCTTTTTTGTTTTATATATATTTAAAATATATATTGCCCTTCCTCCAAGAAAGAAGAAATGCTTCCTCCAGTATTTTCCTTCAACACTCCTGGAGGAACAGCTTCAGCCGAAAAGAAAAATGCAGTTTAGTCTGTCCGTATACAAATACCAAAATGATTCTCATTAGATAATGTTTAAAGTGCACCTACTTTGGCCACATGTTTGTTCATTTACATATGTACAGAATATGTATACACATATAAGAAAGTGAATGAAAGACTAAGTAGTGAAAGATCAACTTAACTCGTAAAAGTTAAACTATGAAATAGGGCTCTTTGGGAAGCCCGTCTGAAACTCAAACTAAAGAAGTTTTGCGATTCAGAATTCAGAAGTGTACAAAAGAGTATCTGAAAAATATTTTCCTCAATTTTTCCATTAGGAAAATGGCAATAGAGAAAAATCTGAAAGTAGAAGGATGGGAGTAGAGACTGTCTGATCATAACTAAGTTTTACTAAGAACCTTCAATAACAGCATTTCAGCAAATATTATTCAGTGATTTATTCCAAAAACGTTTGTAAGAATCTATAAGAATCATGAGGATACTTGATTGCTTGGAACTGCTGGATGTTCATACCTTTTCATTGCTCTCCATCCATCATTTAAGCCATTCCACTCTGCTTTCTATGACTTCAATATTTACTAAGAAGAGCAACAAAGGACCTTGAATTGTTTTTATTCATTGTAGTTTCCTTTTTCCTGCATCTGGTACAGGCCAGATCATGGTAGCTAAACAATCTAAGCATTTTGGCTACTCTTACATAACTAGTCGGTTTGGTCTAGTGGTTGAGGCACCAGGCTAGAAACCAGGAGATAATGAGTTCAGATCCCAACTTAGGTATGAAAGCCAGCCAGGTGACTTTAAGCTAGTCATTCTTTCTCAGCCCAATTTATCTCGTAGAGCTGTTGTTGTGAGGAAAATAGGAAAAAGGAGTATTGTGTATGTTTGTCCCTTTATTTATAAAAATAATAAACAAAAAAAATCTAAAAATACACTCCCAAGGAGTTTTCACTCAGGCCCACCCATTTCTTTCTTAACCAATTAAATAAACCAGGCTTTGATCATAATCCAGATCTGAATAGAGGTTTAATGGTTTGATCAAATTAGTTTTGAAGGGAATCTTGTTAGTTTGGCTTGTGGCAAATGAAACATTTATTAGTGGGTAAAAGAAAGAGTAGTAGGGAGAAAGTTTCATGCCATAGAAAACAGGAAGGCAGAAGATTCAATCCTGTAACACCCCTCAATTGGCATTTGAGAGCAAGAGAATGATATGGCTGCACGTTCCTTAAGACAAGCAGCAGCATAAAATATTTATAAGTATTTTATATTTATTTTAATATCATTTCCTTTTACAATTTTTAAAAGCTCAAATGAGGCAATTAAATGCCAGTTCCTTGAATGGTGCCATTGCTGAGACCTGGATTGAATCCAAACAAATTCTGTGAACTGTTGTCCCTATAGCTCAAATTTGCATATCAGAGAATTGTTTGATGTTGACAAGAAGACAGAGACCAGAATTCTTTTTATATACAAGTGAATACACAGCTTCAAGAATATGAATATAAAGCATACTTCTTCATTTTTAAAATTATCCCTGAAGATTTTAGATTGTACATCTGAATAAATTTCCCTAAAAACAACAACCCCTTACAAAATGCTTACCTATCTGGATATCTCATCCCTTGTTTACATCTTTAACAGTATAATATGCACTTCTGCATTTGTATTTGTTATCTGGATTCTTCTTTGTGTTTATTTGTGTTGGGATACTGCATGGAACACAATCACTGTTAACCGCCATTCAGAATTGGGTATAGTAAATTCCCATTGTGGTAACTCTAGTCACACAGAAACACAACACCAGATATCCATTTGTTAACTAAATTTCTAAATCTTTATTTGCCTGACCTGAATGGAAAATGTTTTAAAAAGATTGGCATGGTTACTTCTTTAACCTGCTGTTGGATCAGGAGACAAACTTAATTTGAGTCAAAGGAGGCAACAGCATCTTACTTGAAAGCATGATGCTAACTTGGACATCAGTGCACACAAACTTAACATTTGTAGATAGTTCTCACTTAGCAATAATTTGTTCAGTAAATGTTTGACATGATGATGGCGCTGAATTAGGAGACTTACGACCAGTCCTTGAAGTTGTGCCTGTTGCAACATCCCCACAACTTGGGAGCTTGGCAACCAGTGCATATTTATGAAGTCGCAGCATCCCATGGTCATGTGATTATCATTTGCAACATTCACTGCTAGCTTCTGACAGGCCAAATCAATGGGAAAGCTGGCAGGAAATTGCAAGCCATGGTCACATGACATTTTGCTTAATGACTACATGAAATTTGCTTAATGACAGGAACTGCCAGAAGTGACATCATAAATTGGCAAAGTCATGTGCTTTCTCGCTTTACGCCTGTGTTGCTTAGCAACAGGGTTTGCAGTCCCAATTACTATTGTTAACAGAGAACTATCTGTACTTCCATCTTTGTACTTGAGTGGTTACTAGTGATGCAGCTAAGAATAATTCGAAACAGACTGAGCAGAGACAATAAGAAAATTGATTTCACTGACTGCGACAATACAAAATTTAAATGACTATGCCATTTACAACAAACTAACCATCTCCCTTCATTTGTTTTAAAGACAAAATCAACTGCATCCAATTACAACAAATAAACACAGAACACCACAACAGAAAAATCCAAAATCTGATCTCATAAAGGAGTATATAGAGTTTAGTAGAAGTTTTAACAATGAAGGCATACATCGTATGGTTTTATGTTTGATTCCTGGCATCACCAGACAGAGCATCATGGAAACAATATGCTTTTTTGATCCTATAAGATTACTCTTAAAAATCTCCAATGTTTCAATTTTTAGAAAGGTTTAAAAAAATGATCAACCATAGCATGATGAACAGTGGAAATGACTGATGAATTAATGTAACTCTGTTATTAGGAAAAGTAACATGATTTGGTAAAATATCTCCATTGTAATAGTAGAAGCTGGAAACTAAGTGGTCAGAGATTTGGGATAGATGGTGATAGATTACTGCTAACCTAGCATATCATTAAAATGTAAAAAATGGTACCTTTGATTTAAGCTAAAATTTTTAGAAGAAGAAAGCAGCTTAATGGCACTTGACCATCAAGTACTGTAAACCATTCCTGCAAAAAGCAAGAATAACTCAGTGAGTACACTCCATCTATCACAGGCTTTGAAACACAAACTGGAAAAAACCCAGGAACACTGTGAGATATTTAAGGGGACTTCTCTAACTGATACCCTGCAGATGCATTGAGGCTTCCTATCTGGAGAATACCAGGTCACAGAATATTGATTAGCAAGACAAAGGAAATCTGGCAACTTAGAGAAGCCAATTTAAATGAAAATATGCTGAGAGTTCTAAAGAGGATAGTTATTTAAGAAAGGGGGAAATGTGGCATTTTTGCTATAAATTAAGTGGATTTTCTTGAGTTGAAACCCTGCAACATGTGCAGGGAAGGCAAGGGGGTCAAAATGGGAACAGTATTATTGCATGAGTCCCTCTTTTTTGTGTGTGTTCTTTGTAACACTGCACAAATGCCACCAAAAGGGTGAAAATGGCAATCACAGCACTGCTGTCGTCATTCTGAACAAAATAGGAAGATCATTATATTAAGAGCAGACAAAAGGGTTGGCAAATATTCCTTTTGCGGGTGCGATGCAGACGGAACACCGATGGTGATCCGCGATCGTTCTGACTGCTTCCTATCTCAAATTGCAGTCAGATCTTGCCACTGAGAGCAATTTAGGGATTCTAGCAAAACGGAGTTTTTGAAAACTATCCAAACCTCAAAGTTGTTCCTGCTCCGGCCAAGGAAAGCTGCCTATCGAACCAAAGGCTGAGCTAAAACTGGGGAATGCTAGCGAGGAGTCAGGGAGGAGTAAGAACATCCTAACAATTAAGCCCAGCCTATTCGAGCAGAGACTAAGCACCTCCCTCACTCTCTGGATCCTCGGAGTAGCTCAATGGAGAAATAGTATATTATCTATTCTGCCCACAAATCTCTTTGAAAGAACAGCTATTTAAAATAAAACAAAACCTAAAAAGCTGGCCTAATAAAGGCACAAAAATCAACATCAAACAATAATTAGAGATAGTTTCAGAACTCTTAGCAACAAATACACAAGTAAACAATTCAAGGAGTTATTTTTATCTTCCTTAGGAAAATCATCAACATCTTGAGGTCTTGCGATCTAGTTTTATAGCTGTTTCATGCAATACAAGAAATATCATTTTAAAAAGATCAGAGTGAGTTTGGATGGCTGTGGGGCTTGTATGGATTGTGATTTGAGAAGGATTGTGGAATTGTTTCCAGATGCAGAGGAGAATGTAAAGTTGAGGATAAGTGAGTTTATAGGTAGTCTTTGACTTATGGCCACAATTGAGCCCAAAATTTATATTGCTAAATAAAACAGTTAAGTGACTTTTGTCTCATTTTACAACCTTTCTTGCCATAGTTGTTAAGTGAAACACTGCAGTTGTTAAGTTATTGACATGGTTGTTAAGTGAACTTGGCTTCCCCATTGACTTTCCTTGTCAGAAGATCACAAAAGGTCATCACATGCATCCCAGGGACACTGCAACCATGATAAATATGTGTCAGTTGCCAAGCAACCGAATTTTGTTCATGTGACCATGGGGATGGTGCAATCATCGTAAGTGTAAAAACCAGTCATAAGTCACTTTTTCAGTGCTGTTGTACCTTTGAATGGTGACTAAATGAACTGTTGTAAGTCAAGGACTACCTTTATAGGAATTGAAGGGAATGTAACCCCTAGTTGACAACATTGAGGCAGAGATTGAGAGTTGGAACAGAAGTGTTAAAGAGCGATCAGGAATCATGGTAGGCAGAAGAAGATTTGATGGGATATGGTGCCACAATTAGGGAAGAGAGTTAGTTACTTGAAACAAATTCCCACTTTCAGCCCCTCTGTCTTCCTCCTATTTTGCCAGGTTCTCAGACGTATTTTGAGCTATTGCGGTATCTGTCATAACTTACCAAGAAACTAAAACATTTTCTCTATATTGTCTTTAAGGCATTAAAACTAGATGTTGCTGCAATTTCTTCTTAGTGAATCAGAAATTGGCCTGCCACCAGAAAGGTACAAAACACAATAGGTACAACTTACACCTGTCTGGGAATTCCCTTTACAGATTTCCCATGTACTGGAAGCATCTCCAATGAATTGCGGAAATACCAAGCAGGCCAGGTTTTGAGGCTGTCTTTAGAAATTTTCCTCCAGGTGTTTCCAAACTCTAAGGCCGTGATGGCGAACCTATGGCACGCATGCCGGAAGTGGCACACCGAGCCATTTCTGTTGGCAAGTAAGAGGTTGCCCATAAGAGCCCCACTGCACATGCGTGCGTGCCCGCCAGGAAGTGGATTGTCGGGTAGCTGCCGTGCATGCATGGGGAGACACTCTCATAGGAGACGTGCATGCATGCACAGGGAGCGCATGGGGGATCGCACGGGCTTGCACAGAAACATGCAGCATGGGGGGTTGTGTGCACACAGTGCAGGCACAGTGAGTCGTGCGTGCATTGCATCAAGGGTGCAGGCATGCGACATGGAAAAGTTTAGCCATCATTGTTTATTCCATTTAAATGATGGCATCAAGTTTATGACAATCACTTCAAAGTGAAGTGTGCCTTACTTTAGTTTGGTATCAGATAAAGCTGCTTTCCAAGTTGAATTGTTTAAATGAATTGTTTTATTTCTGCAGTAAGATAACAGATTCTAATAAGGTTTTCTTTTTTTCCCCTTTCATTCTTTTTTGTATACAATTATCTGGACATGCTGCCAAAGAGCAACATATATTAGAAGAGGAAGGGAAGGGAGCTGCTTTTAGTTTGACAGTGGAGCCACAATATAGTTATAGCAGTAGTACTTTTCAAACTGTTATTCAACTCTCACATCAGTACAGAATCGTTCAGATATCAAGATGGATTTACACAAAAAGCTAATTCATATACATGCCTACTCTTTCTGGTTTCTCCTACAGCCTCAAACCTACTCAGGCTTTTCAAGGATTAAAGTTTACATAGACTTCACTGTAAAGAAAGAAAAGGATTACTTTTTTTATCCTATTATTGTGATGGGTGTGAGTAATTTTACCCTGAAAGTGCTTTGCAAATATTCACAGTGGGCATTTGAGGTTCTCCACAATAACCCATGGGATCAAATTAAAGGAACCCCTTAAGCACTCAAGACAGTTTTACTGGACTGCGCAGTGCCAATGCAATAGCATGGAAAAATATTTCTTCTTTATACTGACACAGAAATAAGCTAAGCTCTTAAGCTGTTTCCTCACACTTGTCTGGAGTTTTCTCCCATTTGCATTCTGGCTATTATCTTACTAAAGGTATTCCTCCACTTATGACCACAACTGGGGACAGAATTTCTGTTGTTCAGTGGGTCAAGCCCAATGTTATCTCCTTTTTCACATGGTGGTTAAGCAAATCACTATAATTGTTAAGTAAAACATGCAGTCATTAAGCAAATTCAGTTTCCCCCACTAACTTTGCTTATCAAAAACCAAGTGAGAGGCTGCAAATAGTGATCACGACACCAGGATATTGCAACAGTTGTAAATACACACCAGTTGCCAAGCACCCAAATTTTGATCATGTGACTGCAAGGAATGTTGCAATGGTCATGAGTGCAAGGTCCAGTCATAAGTCACTTTTTTCAGTGCCATTATAAATTCAAACGTTGCTGAACATGGTAGTACTTTGAGGAATATCTTATATTACATCACCACACACCCCAACCTCTTGCTATATAGAAGAGCCAAATAAATTCTAATTAGTGACAATAATTGCATCAAACTGATATATTACTCTGAGTCATTTCTGAATTCCATAATGAAATCAGGACTGTTGGGAGAATCAGATATGCAGACAGGGAACTTTCAAAATATTCTTATACCCAGGATCCATTAAGGGATCCATCTTTTTAGACCATTATGCTGTTATGAACGAACACTGCAAATAAATCCACATTTCATTAATATTTTATAACTAGAACATGAGACTGGATACAAAATCCTTTGCACCATTGAGGTCCTATGTTACTGTGCCCTCCCAAAAAATGTATTGGTTAATTAAGTGACAAACATAAGAATTCAGAGATGCACCAGAAAAAGAGTATCTTAAGTTATTACTTTATGACTGTCACAAAAGCTATTGTCTGAATGCTGTATTTGTATACCTGTGCAGGTGTGTACCTCCAACATTTTTCCTGGCATTATGCATGTGCACATGCACACAAAGAAAATCAGGGACAACATTCAAAGCAGCCATATGCTTTGTTTTAATACTTCAAAGAGAAATGTTTCATTCATATAATACACCTTGCAAGACATCTCTTTTGTACATTTTTCATAGCCCTATTCAATAGTATGATAATAGCATACAGTCACAAGCATAGTCTGTTTTGCTCATTAAGTAAGATGCTTGGTATATGAGAGCTGTGAATATTTAAAAATCAATAGGAAGACATAATTGAATAGCCTGATTTGTGCATTTTTCCCCTTTTCCTCTAATACAGGCTGTTTCTTAGTTTTGTTTGCTTAATAGAATTTTTCCCCAAATATTTTGTTTGCTTATTCACCCTTAGGTTGCCAAGTGCAAAGTTTCTCTTTTTAAAAAGCCATACAGTTATAAATGAGAAAATTTTCTTGTAAACAATAGTGCAAAGTACAGTACATAAACTTATTTATGTTAATAGAGTTAGTAAAATAGAGATATAAGCATTACATAATAAATATTTATTATAATGTTTTAAAGCACTTTGTTCCTATGTCTATTTTTAAAAGAACTTTCTGATCTTAAGGAAGCATAGCACCTTCTGGCTGATCATTAAAAAAAAACTGATCTTTTTCAGACTTCTATGAAAGCCTGAAAAAAAGATGTCACTGGTTTAAGAAATCCACTCATTACAATTCAAGCAAGTCTTAAAACAGTACCTTTTTTTTCAGGCCTGCCCAGCAGCCTAACAGAAATTGGACTCTTTAATTAATAGCCAAGAGGTGTGATGCCTGTAGTCATCAGGGCCTCCGACTGTTTTCAAAGAATGTGCAGTGCTACTGGATAGAACAATTCCATGCTAAATATACACCAAAAGAATCTAATGAAAGTAGGGACAGAAGCCCATTAATACCTTGAGCTTAATTACTGCTTCTTTAGTTTGATTCTCTCTATTCACGTAACAAGCAATGAACATTTAGAGGCATTATCATTTTTCTATTGGGTTATATATCTTTTCTCCTCAAATTGTCACCTAAAAAGTAGCTGGAAGTGCATTTACTGCACTTCCCTCCCTCTTATATTTCCAACATAAATTCATAGTACAAGAACTAAGAAAATGTTACTATACCATGACATCTTATGCATATTTAAACATAGCCAGATAAGCTGTCATTAACTTCAAATGGTAATCTGAATTCACTACATAAAACATGATGTGTATGTTAAGAGGCAACTGAAAATACCATGGAACAGAATGAGGAAAAAAAATGGAATCAAATCTGACCATGAACAAAAAGCAAGGGAGCGGGCGGGGGGATTAATAGAGTCAAGTACAGTAACATTAACCGGTAAATTTACTAACCATAGATTCAAACTGTGATTAACACAAGGACATGATTACATTCATTCCCATTCTGATATTCTCCAAAAATTGGAATGGAAGCCTAATATTTCTACATATGTGGAATATTGTGGAAAATAAGTAATAAGTAAATCCGTAAATCTAGAAAACTATAGAAATCTAGAAAACTATAGAAATCTAGAAAACTATAGAAATCTAGAAAACTATATAAAATTATTTTTAGTTTATAATTTTTCAAAAGAAACTGCTAACCATATCACCGCAATTAAATAAAAGAATATATATTAAAAGCAAGGTAATTAAAAGCAAGGCAGTACATTGTTTCTTCCAAATAAAAAGGCCAAAATGAAAAACAGGTAGACAGATTACATAAATAGGCATTACACATTTAAAAGAGAAAAACACACAGTATAATTTAAGCAAATGCATTCAGTTTGGTTAATTTACCAAAACATTATTCATCTATGTATCCTATTATTAATTAGCTAACTTAAAACTGTCATTTTGGCAAGAAACATTATTAGCTAACTTCAAACTGTCATTTTGGCAAGAAACATTATTCAAAATAAAAAAAGAATTCCATTGTATTCTCTTCCAAGGAACATACAAAATAAATTTCTATTTTCAAAGTATAGTAGCGAAATAAAATTGTACTTCAACAAACATGAGACCCTGTACTTAATTGTTAACTAATGTAATCTGAAGAACAATGCTATTGTGGTGGAAGAAAAATTAGGATGAAATGAAATAAAGAAATTGTATAGCTATGAAATATATATATTACATACATTCATCTTATAGTTATTTACTTAAATACACAAATTGGAAAAATGAATAATTGACTTTTGGACTTAATTTTTTAAAAAAGCAAGAGCCAACTGAACTTTCTGGTTATTCTTTGAAGATGTTTCGCTTCTCATCCAAGAAGCTTCTTCAGCTCTGATTTATTTGAAAATGTTTTGCGAAATGAAACATCTTCAAAGAAAAACCTGAAAGTCCAGTTACCTCTTTGGGACAACCGTGGCCTGGATGACTAAGAATCTCCATAGACACTGAGGGATAAGAAAGTAGATTAATATAGGTGAAGAAAGAAGAGATCACGATGGGCTACTTGCTTAAGTATTGATTCCAGTTCTGCTTTAGAGAACAGCTTTAAAAATCACTATCAATTGCCATACTGATTCCTAATTCATCTTTTCATCACTTCTATACAATAGAAAGAGAATCTTATAGATTTTTTGTAAGCATCTCCTTCCAACTGGCAAATGAAAGTATCCACGTGTCTTTTGGGAGGCAACAGGTGTATTCTGAGGACACAACTGTTTCCAAATATATGTATGTCTGGTTGGGCCCATTCTTAAACATGTTCAAGTTCTAATTAGTTTTTATCATTGAATTCTGGGTAAAACTTGAAGGGAATAGGAATCCAATTATACTATTATGGCTCATATGTCAAATTTGGGGAATAATTTCTGTTTTTCTATGTTTTCTTATATAATTTATTTGACAATAAGATATAATGTTTGGCAGCTGGTTATACTGTAAAAGTCTCAATTCACTAGATAAGATGTACATATACCTATTATACGGAATACAACATTAGCTATTGTTTTATTTTTTAGATTGAATGAAATTTACTCCTTATCATTATGTGTAACTCCTCCTAACAAGAAAAACTCATACCTTGATCATCCTAGAAAGGTCTCCAGCATCTGCTAATTCCAGCACAATGTTTAGTTCATTGTCTTCAATAAATGATGCATAATATTTGATTACATTGGGGTGGTTCAATTGCTAGGAAAACAAAATGATTTCAGTCTACAGACTACTATTCACAAATGCAATAAACAAGTAGTAAAAATGATAACATATATGCTCTGCCATTTAAATCTCCCCAAGTGGGAAAATAACTTTTCTTATTTTATAATTAAAACATTATTTTCATATTCATTCTTTCCATACTTGCCAGGTTTAAAAACACTAGAAGAACCCCAAGTTACAAGTCAGTGCAATCCTGGTTAAGAGAGCCAAAGTAAACCAAACTCTTTTCAGGATCTTTTCCTTTTTTATTATAAAAGAGGAATCTATTTCTATTTTGTTTTTAAATTTTAATTATATTTACAGTACTTATTATAATATATAAAATGTATTTTGTTTTAAATATATAATACAATTATAATAAAAAATAAATATGTTTTATTTATAGAGCCAGTTTAGCATAGTGGTTAAAGGCACTAGGAGAGTAAGTTTTAGCCTTGCTTTAGACACGAAGCCAGTTCATGAGTTGGGCCGATCATTTTCTCTCAGACCTAGCAAGAATGGCAAACTATTTTTTGAAAGCCTTTAAGAAACCAGCAGGGATTTGTGCAAGTAGTCACTAGGATTCAAGATCTGCATATACAATAGAATAAAAATAATTGCTTATGACAATTAGGAAATAGGTTTTCTCTATGTTGAAACCTGCTCTGTGCAAGGATCTATACTCTGCCAATGCCCAATGTTTTTTGTAAAAATTCCACTGTTTTTCCTGACAGGGGCTGTTTCCAATACCAACTCTAGCGAATGTTTTCAATGGTAGCATCTTATTAAAACATTACATAAAATAATTTAAAACCTAAAAAATGTTAGCTTTTCTAGTGCAAAGTTTGAGGTATCATTTCAAGCATGCTGCAGAAGAAACTTTTGAAAAGATAAAATTATGGACAGGTTAATGTACATGTGTACAGACAGTCTTTGATTTTATGACTGTAATTATGGACATAACGTCATGCTGATTGTTAAGTGAGTTACCGCAGGACTATACCCAATTTTACGACCCTTTTTGTGGTGGTTTGTTATACAGATGTGGCAGTCATAAAGCAAAAACCATAATCATTAAGCACACCCATTGTCTGAAAATTTGCATTTTTTTGCTGAAAACTGAAATGGGGGGGGGGGTTGCAAAAAAAACCAAAACCATGGTAAATATATGACCATGGGACGCTTCAAATACTGTAATCATAAATGTGGTCAGTTGCAAAATGCGATCATATGACCATGGGGAAATGACCTAGCCACCAAGATTTCAATGAGCCATGAGTAGCCTGGGGGAAGCGTGCCATAATTTTGCATGGTCGCTAAATGACCAGATGTAAGTTAAGGGCTATCTATATCAATAAAAGTTGTAAATATAACTAAAACATAGATTACATATCTAATTTTTTTTTAAATCAGATGTTATAATAAACATTTTTAAAATAAGCAACAGCTATTTCCCTCTAGCAAACACTAACTGCTATTAGACAGATTTTAGAAACATTTTAAAAATAAAGCAAAATGGAAACCTATTACTTTACAAGCTTTGACAACAAAAAATACAGTAATTGGTTCAAGTGTAATGCAATAAAGTGCATAATATTCTCTGTTATGCATTTTGCTTTTTGTGAATATGTTTATGTTCCTTTATGCCTTTATCACCACCCATATAACAAATACATTTCAAAGTAAGGGAAGGCGGTAGAAAAAGGTAGCATGTTAAAAAAAAAAAAGAACTCTATAACCCATGGGTAAACAACTGATCTTATTTAAAATTACAGGTAACTTTAAATAAATGTTAAGTTATATTTTAATTTAAAATATAGCATATAATCTATTACCATGTGGAGTTGAGATCCCCCCCCGCCAATTTATAACATGTGTATGTTTAAATTAATTTCTAGATAACAGCCAAATTAGTCTATAGCGAAAAGTAACAAAAATTCATATAAAATCTTTGGATTAAAGGTTGGATTAATTTATTATTTGGTAAAGTTCTTAAACTATGGTTCACTTCATCACATATATCTGTTGTAAAGTAAGAGGCAAGACGTATTTAGTCACAGTTTTAAGTAACTGGAAGAATTTTGGTGTTTTTTCATGATTCATTCTCCTTCCCCAAGGAAGGAAGTCACTAGGCCAGATATAGTCTGCTTCAAATTCCACAGATGAATATGAATCTGACATAAAATTTTAATTCAAACTGACCTATTTATTGACTATTCAGTGAAGCTCTAAGCTAAGATAGCTTGCTATTCACATGTAATAACATGCCCAAAATTACCTATATCCGATAACTCATTGCTTCTTTTATTATCAAAATTGTAATGCCAGAATATATCCATTCCAGAAAAGAAAGAAAAATTACCTTAAGAAGATCAATTTCCTTAATACAGTCAGCACGTGCCTTTGCATCCATTAAATCAAATATCTTTTAAAGAAAATAAAGGGAAA
This sequence comes from Toxicocalamus goodenoughensis, assembly GCA_032468175.1. Taxonomy (NCBI): domain Eukaryota; kingdom Metazoa; phylum Chordata; class Lepidosauria; order Squamata; family Elapidae; genus Toxicocalamus; species Toxicocalamus goodenoughensis. Next base: position 2,931 of record JANHFN010007338.1, on the reverse strand, counting down.
AAATTACAAAGTGATAATACATTTACAAGAAATATGTGTTCAATGCTTTCTCGTTAACTGAAAACATGCAAGATAAGAGCAACCCATTGCATCAAGAACAAATTCTCATGTAGTGAGCCATGAGATATACATTACACAAATTAAATTAAAGCCTCATGGAAGTGCAAGATACAAATTCGTGAGACAGCACAAATCTTTGCAGCACCTCAGCATGAATTGCTGTTCCAGCTCTACCTCTTTCACAGCAGGAGGGGTGAATAATTGTGCCCAGCATTTCTGAATCAATGGATCATTCAACCATAGTGATGCAGCAAAAACACATGTTCTTAAAGGAAAATCCTGGAGTCAGTGCTCTATGATCTCTTCCCATTCATGAGAGATGTTCAGAAACTCACATTACATTCTATCACAAACATTCCTATATACCGTCAGTGTAAACTCTCCAAAATCATTAAGGGAAGTGCCTTGAATTTTAATTCAAAAAATGAGCATATTTCATTGCCTGACATTTCAGAAACACAGAAACACTGTCAAGTACAAATTATGAAATGTGACATTCATGTTCTAAAAGCATTTGGGATTATTAAATAGTGACATAATTCTGCCACTGGTTTTCAATGATCCTATTTCATGTAAGGAACTTTTTTAAGTTTGACTTTTAAGATTGATTGGTGGCTCTTGTAAATAAGGGTCAAAGGCAGCAGTGGCATCTACAGTCTTTGGACAAAACAAGAAACATATGATAATGATGCCAAGTGGAAAAAGTCAATTCTCATACATCTGTATGGAGTCATAATTTTTCTACTTCTTGGGTTTGTTTTTAAACTACATTAAGACTACTTAGTGCCTATACTGCTTTTTATGTGTTTTTATCCAAAATCACAGAAATTATGCTGCCAGTTGCTGCAACTGCTGACAGGGCTCTAAGGGCAATTTATCCATTCCTGGTCTAAAACTAACTTTCATGATAATGATTAGAAATGTATTTTTTATATAAATGTGAAGCAACCAGGAAAAAAAACCTAGAAATGTTGGAGGAAATGCAAAATATGCAACTCATTTTCAACATTATTCCTTTAGTTATTAACTACATTGGTTTGTTCATAAGAATATGTTCACTTTAAAAATTAAAAAGCACTCTTTGCTCAGATAATAATTGTAAACCTACTGTTTGAATTTACTTCGAGTATTTTTAATTTTTGTTATAAAGGAACTACAGCTTATTTTAAAAATATCATTTTGTTTTTCCTATTTTAGGAAAAGCAAGCAGACAAAAATATGTTAAAAACATCAGCAAACAACATCACATTAAAACAAAGAGACATATTTTTTAAGAAATACAGGGAGCACTAATTGATAGAGGTGGATTCAACCAAAGCTTAAAATACTCATTTTACCACATGAAGCACTGCATAATCTATTTTAATTTCTGACTCTATTATTTTCTACTTCTTTCATAAAATATATCTATACAATATTAAGAATCTTTATAACCTTTCTCTTGTTAATTTGATTTAATGTGAAAATTCCAAATATAGACCTACTTTCTTCTCATCTTAATTACTTCATAAGTATTTTTTAAAAATTAGGACATATTCATAATATTTTTTTAATCTGACAGAACAAACAAAGAAGTCCCTGTAGCTTTTTTAAAAAAATCCAAATATTTCCTTTTCCCCCCATTGCTTTAATCAAGAATCTAGAAAGCCAAACATCTTCATAATTAGTTTCGGCATAGGACCATCTAATTCATTTTACTATTTTGGTGTATGCATAAATTATAATAATGCACAGAGCATTTACTGATATAAGGATCCTTAAGTTCTTTTAAAAAATAGCAATGATAAATTTAGTGTTCCCCTTACATCGTAATTTTTCTTGACAAAGATTCTTGTCAGGTTCCAACAATCAAGAAAGATACATAGTTACACTTCCAAGCAGATTTGTTAATTGTTCCACACCTATAAATAGAATCTTCTGTCAAACTAAAGCAGACTATTATCTACAGGAAGCATATTCTGGGAACTATTGGGGAGGGTTATCTTCACCCTCTTTCCACCCACAAAACTACCTAAAGAATTCTCTCTTCTTCCTCTGGAATGCACCCCTCTATCCTGGGAATCCAGACTACATTCCAGCACAGATTCCTCCTTAGCCATAAGTAATCAAGGACAAGATTATTCCAACTGTTCTCTCCTTCTGACTCCATTACCATTTCTTCTATCCTTAGCAAGTGTATGTTTTATTTCATTTTCTAACAGTTACAAGATCAGGAATACCATGTGTACACATTCAATCCTTAAAACTAAAGGAGTAAAACAGAAAGAATACAAGTTCAAAAGACAAGAGTAACTGCATTCAGTACTGAGCAATCATTAACTTTTGGGGTAACAAACCTATCCACATATTTTAAGCTTTAATGTATTGCTTCTTATATATACATTTTAAAATACCGTGTTTCTCACAAAATAAGGCCGGGCCTTATTTTTTTTTACCCCCCAAAAAACAGCTAGGCCATTTTTTTGGGGGGGGGGGACTTAATCTCCTCCACCACCTAGACCGGCCCATATGCACGTATCTTGACACGAGGCCACTTCTATCGGCGGATGAAAGCTCCCTGAAGGCAGAGTCCCCAGCTGCTTCGGGGCGTGGCATGGCTGCTCGTGTCCCCTTGCCATTAGGCAGTGTCTTTCGGGCTATGGAAGCTCCCCAAGTGCAATCACTAGCCACTTCGATCGGCCGGTAGAAGCGGCCTCAGGGCAAGAACACACACACACTCCCCTCACCACGAGGCCGCTTCTATCGGCCGACGAAAGCTCCCCAAAGGGACAGTCCCCAGCCACTTCGGGGCGTGGCTGCCCATGTCCCCTTGCCTTTAGGCAGTCTCTTTCGGGTGATGGAAGCTCCCCAAGTGCAGTCACCAGCCACTTC
>JANHFN010007337.1:26112-59253 GCA_032468175.1 Toxicocalamus goodenoughensis | reverse complement strand
TTGTTGCTCTTCTCTGCACTCTTTCTAGAGTCTCAACATCTTTTTTTACATTGTGTTGACCAAAACTGAGCTGAGCTAAAACTGCTGAGCTAAAGTTGAGACCAGTTTTGATTTCAATCATCCCTTTGTTCTAAACTCACTCAGGGTCTTAAGGAACCTACAGAATTCTGTTATAAAACCCTTCCCATGCTGATAACTATTTTACATTGAATGTGCTGTTAAGGTATTGCCATATATGTTTCCTTGAATATGCACATTTTGCTATACATTGCTGCAATGGGGCCCAGTTTGCTCTGGGTCCAATTCAAGGTGTTGGTTATGACTTTTAAAGTCCTACATACCATAGGACCAGGTTACCCACACAACCATTTTTCTCCCCATTATATCAGCCTGTCCCAACCACTCTTCCAGAGAAGTTGCAGACCTCATCTGTTAAAGAATTTCAATTGGTGGGCCATAAAGAGAGCTTTCTCTGCCATTGCAATTGTCCTATGAAATATCGCTTCCATCCCAGAAGTGAGGCAGACAACCAATCTCCTGGCCTAGAAAGATATGAAAAATGACTACTGCCTTGCTTGGGGCTCACAGGACAGCCCAGCTATGGGGTTTGTTAGCATCCCGAAAGCCTCCCCCCTACCTTTTAATTACTTTTTAATATTCATTTTTATTCCACCTTGCCTCTTACATTTTACACACTTCAAAAAAAATATTTTACTTGCATACTACACAGAACCCCTCTATGTGGGAGATGGGAAATTTCAAAATTTTGATAAATTGAATGAGTTTGCAAGATACACTACGCACTCCATACTTTTCAAATAAATTATTTCAAAAGCCTTATAATCGTAGTTAGGGACATTGTTTCTGATGTCTCTTGTTGCTCTGATATTTTCCATGGCATCTTTAATTAGAGTTTTCCCATTTAATTTGTATAGGAAGGAAGTGTTTCTGGAGTGTAAGGTGTGGTCCAACATTGCACAACACTTCCTCCCTCCCTCCCTCCTACATTGCTTTTACCTTCACATTGTGTATCATTCTGCTGATAGTATTCCCTTTACTTTTAATGCACATCAATGTTGAAATAACCACAATCAAATAGAAATATTTGACATGGAACTATCACAGCCCTTTAGTTCAATATTTTATTTTATTTCCATAAAAAGGTCTTGAAGCCATATATAAAACAATGTAATAGGAATACAATGGAACACAACATTCAATGTCAGAAGAAAATAAAACAGGCATAGCTATGAAATTAAGCATTTAGTTCTACTAAAATCTGATGGGAACAAAAACATTTTAACTACTGTTTATGAAAGACTTACAATCAGCATAATCAGTAGAAGTCAAAGGTGATTTCTGATGGGAATTGGTTTGGGATCAAGAATCGTCAGCTTTAGGCTGACAATATTTTTATTCAAACTAAATACCAGTTTAAACAGCATTAAAAAGTATGTGTTCAACATAGTATGTAGTTTGCCCTTAAGAACAATTTCTTAGTTATTGTAGGTATTATAGAATGATGTATTAGTTTAATTCCATAGACTTTTATATACTTGTTTTCATACATTTCTTTTTACAGTGAGGAAGGATTTTCAATCCACATTGCATTGAGGAAAACTGGGTATTTAATTTCTGGGGCACATTCATGGCTCTTGTATTTTTTTCTCATTCTTTCCTTTGCTTTTATTGTGATCATGAAAAATGACATAGCACTGTATTGAAAGAGGAATAAGGGTATTTCTGTATTGTAACTGAAGAATGGCTTAAAATGAGCTTCAATATCCTTGTTTCCCCAAGGAACAATATGAAGTGCAATTTTGTGAAAAGATTAATAATTCCCCATTATACTTGTCTAGTTATTCTCCAAATGATATTTTCAAGAATATGGTGAAGGAAATGTTATTTAATTTAGTCTCATATATAAACTGGCTTAAGCAGGAAGTGATGCTCCATAAATCTGTTTCCAAAAGTGGCACTAAAATTTGTGAGCAAAATTTACCCTCCCAAAGGATGTGTCATCAAATTTTAAGCACCAGGAGTGTGATAGGTGAGATGTAGAATTTTACCAGTTTTGATGTGAAGGTCAAAATCCTCACCTCTGCCTTTTCTGTGCCTCTTATTATCTCAGCATGTTTCTCTCCTAGTGTGTATTCAGTGGTCTTAAGTTTTCAAATGTTTTGGTAACCTCTCCTTGGAGCATGAAAAGAATCCAGAGAAACATACTCAGAGAGTTCTAATAGGCAAGGAAAAATGCAGTGCTCTCCAAGTTTTGGGAAGGGTAAGTAGAATAGCTTCTTAAACTTGAGACCCCAATTAATGGCTGTTAATAGTTGAGCTGTTTTATGCTACTCAGTAGTGGTGCTAGGATTGTTGGACTATTGAGCATAGACCAAAGGCCATAGTAGCCCTAGGATCACCAGTTCAGATGAAATCCTGTCCTGTATCATCATCATCCTCTCCTCCCCACCACCACCGGGAAGATAGACGGCATTTCAAAAATAATGACTATAAAGCCCCTGTGCATCTTAAGCACCTCTTTGTTCAGTACTAGTAAGAATAATATTAATTTTCCATTCCTTTTTCCTGTTGCTTATCACAAATAGTGGCTTAGTAGAAGTCTCTTTTTAGGCTGTTTGTGAATAGAGCTGGTTATTTACCATAGCCAAAGGGATTCCATGTTATACAGGTTTTTTTTACTAAATAGTGTTATAAATGAGTAAGCAATGAGCTGCCTCCCACATCATATCCACAGGTAATCCCTTTTTGGTTTTCATGTTTGCATTGCTTCCCACAAATCTGCTTTCTCCGGTAGATATTAAAGTAACCATACAGAAGTTGCAAGAGAGATGGTTTTTCCTGCTATAAGAACTGCATTGTTCTCTTGCTGCATGGACAGTTGAGGGCACAAGCAAATTCTTTTAAACAGCTATTTATGGAACCAATAAGTAGTAGAAATGGACTTTCTTTAAAATCATGTCATTTCAAAGTCTGGTATCTTAATGAAAATGAATACATAATTTATAACTGATATTACTAAAAACACTTTTGAGGTATATTTAGAGCTCCAAGCTTTTGCTTTTGGAAAGATTACCAGCTAATTCCTCAATTTCATATTTGTGATTGCTTGAAAGATTTGTGTCTGAGGAATTAAAGGACAATTACTGGCTAGAGCACTTGGGTGGTAGAAAGTGGCTTCCTATATTGGAACTTGTAAACATACTATTTATGGATTTTAATTTATTGATTAGATTTGTTAAAGCCTATTTGGAAGCATGTTTAAATGATCTAATATTGACAAGTGTACAGTTGTGAGGAAAATTGTTGCTGCTTGTATGACTTGCTGCAGAAGTACTAATATTACAGAAATGAATATTAAATTTTCTTTATGCTGTTAAAGAAGATATAAAACCCTACTACTGAAGTAATTTACAGCATTATCACATATTTACAGTGGCAGTGTACAGTAACGTTCATCCACATTAGTGATATATTAGCATAGAGACAAGTGGAGGACACTATAAATTGCTCGTATGTTGTAGATTGGTTCATAGATCTGTTTGCTTTTCTGGCCTGGTCAGAAAACGAAAGAGGTGAAATGGATAAGTTGTACATATTGTATTGCTTTAGCAAATTTAAAAGCACAAATTTATATCTCTGACCTCTACCTTTTCCTCCACTTTATACAAATCTGGGTGAGATCTTTTTTGTCATATAGTAATCCCATAACACTGAAGGTTATTTGAATTATGGAGCTAATATTATAGGTCTGCTCAATGACACTTTGAAAAATGATAAAGGCATTTTCTGCCTGAATGGCAGCTTTATTTTTCACTCCATTAATTTATTCAGCAATCTGAAGGCAGACATTCAGTCTTCATTCACTATTGATAATGAGTTCCTTCGTCCTAGTTCCAAATGCATAAGTAGGTTGTTAAACAAATATCAATAGTAAAATGCTACTAATGAGCAGCTTTTTCTTTAAAATGCTACAGGGAAGCAGATGCTATTCTTAGTAACAGAAAAAATGGATACTTTTGAAATGAAAACAAATGAAGATTTGTTTTATGCATTTCATACATCTCTACTGAATAATTTAAATCTTAAAGAGGGATACTATTGTGTCAAATTCACTTTTTGGGAGGGGGGATTCCATTGAAGACATGCATCAGAAAAGATTGCACTGACTTTTTTCCTGCAATAAAACTATCCTTTCCATTAATGATTCATCCATTTAATCAAATATGATGTTCAGCATAAGTCTTGACCTGTCCTGGCTACCCATACTTGATCATTTTTATTTTATTTATTTAGAGATATTCAGAATGGATCCAGAGCAGCCAAAATGGAAATGATACAAATAACCAGATCAGCAAAGATTAAAATCCAAAACAGTATGTATGGTTAAACAAATAATCACAGCCTATTTATTTCTACTCTTCCTTTAGAATGAAACCTGAGAGCTAACCATACTAGACAGAAACAATATGAATTTTCTTGAGAGTGCAATCAATAGTCTTGCTACTAGTGTCAGGATTTGTCATTCATAATCATCTTGACAGCTCAAGGTTGTGGAAGATTGGAGAGCTGAAGTCTGGTACTTCTGGAAGGTACCAGATTGGGGAAGGTTGAGTTTGAACCATCTGTGAAGCAAGGTCACAACCTTTATTGAGCTGGAAAATGCCTGCACGTTAAAACTGACAAGTCATCAGAGCTGGAAAACACAGTGGCATAACATTACCATCATTCTCCAAGTTGTATGGATTCTTTCATGGGACTGTTTGATATGAATATTGAGGGGGGGGGGGAAAGCCAGCTATTTTGTAACCATCGGTCTCAAATGCATGAGTGAATCCAATAGGTTGTGTGTGCTTTGTCTTTCAGGTTGGCAGGGAAGCAGTGTTGCTTTGTTGGCACTTGTCTATAAGCAAAGTTAAAGCTGTCACCAACTGCATATCCCTAAGCACCAGTATTGTTCTGAGTGGGGTCTTGTGCAAGTGGTATGCTTTGTTCACACACTTGTAAGATCACATGCTCTTCGAAACCCTTCCATGTGAACATTTGATCCTCTGAGAAGTGGCAATCTCAACTAGCTGAGACATGATAGCAACTTCCCAATTCTTTAAGACATCTGGCCTCTAATCAACTGGTTCCCTAGATGAAAACAGTCCCATGTGCTGAATTTACACCTCTCCATCTTTTAAGTAGGGGTTTTATGACTTGGTGTTTTCTAGTTGATATTGGGGAAGTCTTTTTAATACCCCTGTTAACAGAAGTTGAAAGGATATTATGCTGTGTGGTTGGTCTTTAATGTTTGCTTTTCATTTCAATTAGCGGAAAAGAGAAAAGAATGGCTGAAGAGTTGGGGGCTTCCTTACTCCTTATTTAGCTGATCACCAAAACATAGATTTTTACCAAAATGGGGCTTTCTTCTGCTTTTGGTACCAGAATCCAGAGAATAAATAGAATACCAGTGTCTCAGAAGCTTGAATTCATTGCCTTAATACATTTAATATGAATATTTAATCTGTAACATTTACTGATTCACAAAATAATCCAAGTAGATCTCAATCTAGAATACTTCACCAAAAATCTGTCAATTGAATGCACTCAAATAAATGGGATTTGATGCTTATGCATGCAGTAACGTATTTTATTTAAAAAAGCTAAATCTGATGGATGAGCTCATTCATTCTCCTTTAATACAACCCAAATAGTTGAGTTTATTTTATTTTATTTAGCATATGGCAATATTTGAGTGATTTTAACATCTTAACCTCTACCAGTTGTAAGCCCGAGCAGCGATCTTTAAGTAAACCAGTTCTTGTTATTCTCACTTAACAACAATAGGACATAATTTCAGGAACCAGAGGTTGTGTTGGGAACTCAGTCTGAGTAAAGCTCATGCATGCTTATCATTCCAACCCGTGGCTGCCTGTTTCGGGGTGGTTTCTATGGTGGGAATATGTGAGGTTGAAAAGCAGAAGGTTCCAGAGATCTTTTCAATGGAGTCACATAAGGAATGAGCAATGGCACAGGCATGGATGAGCCAAGTCCCAAAGGCTATTCTACAGTTATTTGCAAGAATTAAGGATGGTCCCCCCTGCTGAATGTATACAACACATTAGATGCTGGAAAATTGCAGGGGGTAGGAATTGAACAGTATATGTGAATTAGTTTTCATTGCCAGAACCAATAACTTAGTAGACGATATCCCTTGACTTTGGCATTTCACCTTAATATAAAAATATTATTTTATGCTGATTATTTCATCAAAGAAACAGTGATTTCTCCATAGTTCTACAACCTCAGTAAGTTATTGCCATGTAATTTTATTTCTGTACCATTTTAAAATATATCTGTCATCCATTTATTTTTAACATGACACTTCAAGTTTGGAATTTTTTTTCTTTTATGCATTTTAGAGATCTTTCTTACAAGCTCCAGGAGCTAACTTGATGACTGGTTCAATTTAGTAGTCTATTAATATCAATTTTTTAAAAAGACAGGTTTCCAAATGAATCTAATGAATCTGATATTTTCATGTTGGACAATTGGGATTTCTCCTGGAATTGGATAGCTTCTAAAACTTACTTCTGGCTTGAGTTTCATAAATGCCAATAGGGTCTCATTGCAACAACACAACTTGCTATTATTCATCCATCTGGGTTTTTGTGAATCTGGTTGATGTCTTTTTCAACCTGATTTCCTCCAGATGTTTGGTACTACAGCTTACAAAATTTTAATCATCACAATGTCTATGGAGATTGTCAGTCAACCAGGTCATGATTGTCCCAAAGGTGCTTTTTCAAGAGGCAAATGAATTTCTGGTTTTTCTTTGAAGACATTTTGCTTCTCAGTTCTGAAGAAGGTTCTTGGATGAGAAGCAAAAATGTCTTCAAAGAAAAACCAGAAAGCCCAGTTGCCTCTTGAAAAAGGATTTTTGTGTTTAACCAGCACAGTCACTAGCCACAATGGGGAAAGCCACTGTGGTTCAGGTGTTACTTGTCCTGCTTTTTCTCCTCACAGAAACTAAATGTCTTATCAAAATTCAGATTGAATAACCTGAAGTACTTCATCAGACCTAGTGTTTGCACTTGGAAACAAATGGCATAATTACTTTTAAGGTTATGACATCTAGGCTCCACAAATCCAAATCACCAGTAGATGGCAGCAAAGAGATGCAGAAAACTACAATGCTTTGCTGCCTTCCTGTGGTCATTCAGGTCTATGCAGCGCAACTCTGAAAGTTCTATGTTTTTCTACAAACTTGGTTTTCTGCAAAAGGCAGTTTACTAATGTTAATATTGTATCGTCAGCAAGGGACAAAAAATGAGAGAAAGGGAAACCTGAACTTAATTTCCTTTTTGACCTGATCTGTCAAGCTTTGATGAGCTCGCACATCAGACTGTGGAAACTGAAATGTCAGATACATACAGGGGTCTTAGATCAACTACAGAGTATATTAGCAGCCGAAATGTCACAGCAGCATACTTTGAAAGAAATTTTGCAGAAAACCAAAAAAATGGCTATTGGGCTAAATAAGCCATGAGAACATATCCCAGTTCTCCAGATTCTGGAAAAACTTTAGTTGCAAAATCTTGCAGGACTTTGGAAATATTTATGGATATTTATAGGAATATTTAATAGATGATCAGGTAGATGGGTACATAATAGAGGAAGGGATAAAATAGAATCAAAAGTATATTTTCCACTAGGTCTTTTGGATTATTCTACGAGGTTGAGGCAGAAATGACAATCTTCATGTATAGGCATACAATATCCTGCTTTCTACAGGCACCCAATACACTTTAAAACATATTTTAAATTGCATATCATTCTAAAAACATCTAAACTGTGAAGAATGTATAATAAAATAATTAATATAAAGCTAATAAAACTAACAAAGTTTTATCAACCAACAGGCAGACTTGACAAAGAGATATGAGATACATCTTCGAAAGATGCCAAAGATTGATTGATTTGATTCATTCCATTTGATTCATACCATCTGAAATACATGACTCTGGACCGCTAGCAATGATTTAAAAAAAGACTTGAAAATTATAATAATATATACATCAGCTAATACCTATTTAAAACAAAGCCAACCAGTAACAACACAACCATGAAATGGGCTCAACTACAACTCAGGCTCTAACAAACCAGGACTTACAAAAGGCGGCCAGCAGGATGTTTAACCTCTGGGTTACGCCAGATAATACTCTCAAAGGATGGAACCCAGAGCATCTCATGTTGCTTGATGAAAGTTAGAGAATAGATACTAATTTAAAAAGTCAATTTCTATACTCTATAGGCCCTCACTGATTACAGAACACCTTGGCACTTATGAAATGTCTGATTAACCTTCCAGTTCAAAATAAGGATATCTTTTAGAACAGTTTAAAATAGTTCAGCATTATGTAGAAAGATAACCAGAGTAGCTTCCTCAACATTGATCTGGTCAAATCCTATTACCAGGCTCAAGACCATTATTCTCTTTTCTGCAGTAGGCTTAAACTCTGTGTCAACCTCAAGGGAGCCCCCCCACCTCCTTGCAGAACATCTGGACATTGCAAATATTAGAAAGAATGTAATACTGGCACTATATACTTTATGAAATTGGAATGGAATGGAATAGAAATAGAGATGGAAGGGACCTTGGAGGTCTTCTAGTCCTACTCAGGGCAGGAGACTTTATATCATCCTGGACAACTGGTTGCCCAATCTTTTCTTACAAACCTCCAGCAATGGGGTGGGTACCCACAATTCCAGGAGGCAAATTGTTCCATTGATTAATTGTTCTCTTCATTAGGAAATTTCTCCCTAGTTCCAGGTGATGAGCTTCCATCCATTGCTTCTTCTCCCTACCCTTAGGTGCTTTGGAGAATAAGTTGACCCTCTCTCATCTGTGAGACCCTCATGGCAGATGGTTATCGTATCACCCCAAGCCTTCTCTCTGTTAGGCTGGTTCCTTTAGCCATTCATCAGTTTAACTTCCAGATCCCTTATCATCTTTGTTGATTTTTTTTTCTGCACTTTCTGGGGCCTTAGCATTTTTTTAAAAAAAATCAGTGACCTAAGTTGGATGTAATATTCCAAGTGTGGTCTCACTAATGCTGCCTAAAGCTGTAGTATCACTTCTCGTGATCTTGATGCTTGGAAATAGTTTAAATATTGCTTGTGTGGTTTATTCTATCTCAACACATTTTTTGGAGAAGGATTTTATTATTTATAATATTGTTCTTTTGTTTGCTATAAATCATCTTAATTTTGCAATGCTATGCACACTTACCTCTTAATCATAAAGGACCTTTCACTGAAAGACTAGACCTATTTACTCAGAAGTAGATCCTATGGAGTATGTTTATAATTCCATTTTTATTTCTGCCCTAAAAACACATAGGATTGTGATTTTCTAGTAATCCTACATTACTGAATGGGAAATAAATGTTGACCCCGATATAATTACCTAATAAATATGCTTAGGGATGCTGAATACAAATTTGCTGAATACAAATTTACAGGGTTGCTCTGAACAGGAACTGTTTTTTTCATGGCTGTGAGCTGGTTAAAACATCAAAGACTATAAATCTATCAGACTCTGAAATGCAAATCACCTGCCATCATGTTAAAGCGAACAAACCTTGCATTAACACCTTGGTGCCAAAGACACCAATTAGGTTGAGCAGGCTGAAAAGGACAGGCCAAAGACAACATATTTATGGCCTATTCAGAGTTGTTGGTTTCCCAATTTAGTCAGACAATAGGATGGGAGTCTATTAGTCAAGAATTATTTCTCCCTAAATTTGTCAAGTCACCTATCAATAACTGTTGCGGACAATCGATGAAAGAATCAAATGCTGAAAAGACAATCATCATAGGTATTAAACTGCAAAGGAAGGCTGTATTTTATACTAAAGTATATCATCCATTTCCAAAATGCTATGAAATACAGAGATAGGATTTTTTTAAAAAGTTCTTCCTGGTGGATTTTATTGAATCATCTAATATAGATAAAAGCAATCTCTGTAACCATGAATGTACATCTACCTGTACTGATATAATTCGTTAAAGATATCTTTACAAACTGGAAGCACATTTCACTTTTACAGTTAAGACATCTATATATAGTTTCTCAATTACCTCCACACAGTATAGAATTTTTTAAAAGAAAATCTATGGCCATGGCTCTGGGATAAGATGCTAAGGAACTGGGGTACATCTGCGGTATAGTTATAATGCATGCCAAGTTATAATGCATGCCAAGAAGAAATCCCAATTCACTGTCACTACTTTGTTTATGCATATCATTATTTAGAACCCACAGATCAATAATTTTAGAGGTTTGTGTACCACTGAGTGATTTTCTCCTCTACCAGCATACACGCTGTGATCTCAACTCCAACTCAGCCTATACTATTACCAAAAAGAGGAGGAGCCTCAGCAGCATCTTCATTTCTTGGAAATCAGCTCAACTGGCTAGATAGGAGAGCACAATGCTGAGAGGCAATGTTAAATTTGCTAAGCTAAATTTGCTGAGCTTGCTTGGTTTCTTGCTGACGTTTCGTTAGCCTAATTAGGTAATATCACCAATGCTCCTTACTAGCACTTACTAGCACTGATGATGTTACCTAGTTTGGTTAATGAAATGTCTGCAAGAAAACAAACAAACTCGGAGAGCACCAAGGACCCATTTTGGTTTCAGCAGTTCGGGTCTCACCAGGCTCAAGGTTGACTCAGCCTTCCATCCTTCCAAGGTGGGTAAAATGAGGACCCAGATTGTTGGGGGAAATAGGGTGACTCTGTAAACCGCTTAGAGAGGGTTGTGAAGCGCTATGAAGTGGTATATAAATCTTAAGTGCTATTGCTATTGCTATTTCAACCCTGAGCTACAAATATTTTTCTTTATTGGTAAGCTAAAGTTGCTTAGTGATTCTTCTGAGAAATAAGTGTGATTTTTAAAGGCATATGGAATGCAGAAAACTAGATCCCATGCAATACACAAAAATGCTGAAAAATACTGTAGTGGCAATGCAAAATGTATTCTTATATGATCAATAATTACTTAAGAATGAAGATAATTTGGCATTCAGGTTCTTCCTTAAATAACCCCACTTTTACTTGTGAATGAACAGTTTTTATGGTAAACTCTAGATAAATGAAAGGAATAGTTATTATTCTGTATATATTGATATATGACCTTGGTTAAAACCTTGATATGGTGTTGAACAATGTGTCTCTATCATCCAGGTCATGGCTATCACAAAGGTGCTTTTCAAAAGGTAACTGGACTTTCTTGGGTTTTCTTTCCCCTGGAAAATGTTTTGCTTCTCATCCAACAAGCAAACGTTTTCAAGGACAAAAACCCCAAGAAAGTCCAGTTGCCTTTTGAAAAGCACCTTTGTTGAGCAATGTCAGCCTCATGAAATGTTTGCGTCTTCTTTATTTTAGGGGTTATGGGGACTTCCGTCTTTGTCCCCCAAAGTCCAGCCTTTATTGCCTGGCTGTGTAGGTTCTCCTGCTGTTTTGATGGCACTCTTATGGGAATCACTGACATTAACATTGATGTACCAGTATACCCCAAAAAAAGATACAAAATTAATTTGCTTTCAATGTTACCCATATCCCAACACATCACTGCAGTACTGCCCACTCATACTTCCCATGATTTTGATCCATTTCCATTCTTTTTATAGTTTAGTTCTAAAATAGAGGAGAAAATCAATCCTAGAAACAGGCATTTTTTTTCTCTCAACAAACAATAAAAAAATCTGAGAATTGTTCTTTTTGAGCAATTGATTCTTTTTTTTCTTCCTATGGAGGAAATTTATATATTTGTGTCTTTTATTGTTGCACTGGCATAAAAAGAAATCTAACTGTAGTTTCGTAATCTTCTGATAAGCCATTTGATTCATAAGTTCTTAGAGGAAATGACCATCACTTAAAAAAAATCAAGTTGTTGAAATTTGAAAACAGAAAAACAAAACAATCTTGTGATATTTTTTTTCTTCCCCTGACCAATTTCTACTTATAAAGAGGTTATCTTGAAGCCATCTCTGAGAATTTTAGCATTAGCACGGTTGGAATAAGAAGTGGAAGATTAATGGAGGCAGTGTCACAAGTCAAGGTAAAATCTTTTCATGTCTAAGGAAGTGTGAAGCACTGCTATTTTGCATCAACAGATGAAAGGAAACCACAGTTAGCAATATTACTAGATCTGTTATAGACTAAGTGCTACTGGTGAACAGTAAAACACAGTGCTAGATTTAGCACTTTGTTCTTCAGGAAACAAATACTTTGTATTTCTATCACTGTTTAAATGAGGAGGCAGCTATTATATGTTAGTTTTATTCAGGCTTTTCTTTGTTGTTGAGCAACAAAATCTACAGCTTAAAATCATGGACCTGTACAATAAAAGAAAAAATCAGAGGCATTTAACAATTGATATCTTTTGTCCTAGGCTTACATTTGTATCAAAAAAACCAAACAAACCCTGAGTTAAACTGGGTTAAGAAATTCATTGAGAAGTTTTCTTGGCATGTTAAGAAAATGTTTGTTATTTTGATCTCCTGCTTTCTAAGATTAATTATTCTGCAAAGTTTTCTGTTTTGAATAAAAAGGTGCACAACAATTTTTATAATGTATACTATTACAAAGAATGATATGCTATTTAGCATATATTTAACTTTACCTAATACAGTTATGAATTGCTAAGGAATATGGAAGGTGTAACATATTCAAATTCAAAGTTGAGCCAACTGTTTGCATATTTAAGACAACTGATATAGCTTTACTTGAAAGATATGTGGAAAATTCTTTTTTAAAAAGATATATTTTAATAATTTGAATAACAGTCATCACTGGAAAATATTTTGCAGTCTAATGTGCACTGCTAACATCTTGACAGATTTATGAGAGCTACATTTGCCTCTTGCTTTATTGATAAATATTTGGCTGTGCACATTTAGCCTAGAGAAACGGTTGGGATGACATGGAGTTTAGTCATATTAATCTTTCCAATTTAAAAATAACAATTTTTTTTGCAAGGGAGTCTTGTATTCCTCATGAAATTATTACTTGAACTCAAAACAATATTACAGTCTTAGGCTAATTGCTTTAATGAAAATTAATAGTCATATTTATGTTCAGACACTAAAATCCATTGATTTTTATGGGGCTTCATCCCAAGGTGATGTTCCAAAATGTTATCAGCATTCTAAATATATTTTCTAATTCCAAGAATCCCATCATAGAAAGAGGTTTCTAGACCAGTGACTGCCAACCAGTGGGCTGGGGACCACTGGTGGTCCATGAGAAAATTTTGGTTGTCTGCAGACAAATGTCACCCCCAAAGCAATTAATCCAGGCTGTGTGGGAACACAAAGCTGTGCCACTCACATGGCCCATGGGAACACAAGGCTTGCATCGCTTGCATTGTGAACAACATGAAGTAGAGAGGGGAGTGGGGGGAAAGGGCAGAGGGGGGGAAGTTGCCCCACACGCCCCATGTGCCTCACCTGGACTGTTTGTTTCTGTTTCTTCTGCTTTTGGCTGCACGCAAGGAAAGCAGTCTTCCTTTCTGTCCCCCAAACTCCGCCAGAAATGAGTCTTTCGGACCCTGCAAGGCATCCTGCTCCAAAAGTCTGCACCGACGCAACAAGTCTCACAAAGATTCATTTCTGGCAGAGTTTGGAGGAGAGAAAGAAAGACTTCTGCTGCTTTCCTTGCATGAAGCCAAAAGTCTCTCTTTCTCTCCCCGAGAATGGAGCTGGAGCTGGTATCCTGCGATCCCAAATAAAGAATGATCAATCGGGATGAAAATGGGGTGGGGAATTTTCCTGCAGACCTTTTGGGGGATTTTCCTAGGGTCTCTGGTCTGCAGGATTTAAAATTATGAATTTGGTGGTCCCTGAAGTCCAAAACATTGACGACCCCTGTTCTAGACCACAAAAATCACACCTTTTCGGACATCTCGATAATATGCTTGTTACAAGGTTGCCCTGTCTGAGATACAAATGACAACATCAACACTACTTTAACTCTTTTATCTAAACAGGCTCATGAGCATAGTGTGTTATTTGAGTTGTGTTTCCTTGATGCAAGGCATTTATGGTCCTGTTATAAAATTTTGGCAATATAAACACTTAAATACATTAAGTTGGATCTTTTGTCAATATGATAAGCTATGGAAAACAAAGCAAAAAGAAATATGCTATACCTCAGTATTGTGCTTGCCTAGACAAGCTCCTGCAGTTTTCTTGGTAATGTTTGTGGAAGGGGTTTGTCCTTTTCTCCTTCCTAGGACTGAGAGAGAGGTGGCTTTGGGCCTCAGGCAGAACTAGAACTCCTGATCTTCTAGTTTCTAGGCAGTTTCTTTAAAAAATAAACCCAAAGACTTAGACACAGTACATTTACACAACTACACCTTCTAAGAGTGTTAAGTAGCACTTGATTTCTAACAGTGTATATAACATTTGTAATGTTAAGAGGAAGAATTCCGTACAATATGGCAAGAATGGATGTGAACACAAAATGTTCTGAGGGAAAATATACATTAAAAAGGGGATATACTAACTCCTGCATTGCTGTATCACTGCAATTTGCCAGCCTATAGGATAAGCAGAGGGAACAATTTTTTAATTTTTCTTACCACTTCAGGCCAACACTTAGGTCACAACTAAATAGAAAACTAGTTATTTTTTTCCCAATGGCCTTGTTTCACACAGCAAGGGAGTAGATTCCTGAACTATTCCATGTCATATTGCAGGGATACACTTGCATTATTTTAGAAAAATCCTTACGAATTTAGAATTAATTTTGTGAACCTGGGACATAATTCAGCTATACTTGAGTACTTTTTCTCTCATGGTTTTAGTGCGAAAGAATTCAGGAGAATATTTCAGTTGTTCTACTGAAGTAAGTAGAAATTCAAATAATTTTGCAAATTGACTAGGATTGTCACATTTTAGCCATGATTTGTCTTAACCATGACTTGTAGAACACTTACAATGGCTACAATCACATGCTAAACTATACATAAATCAGACAAATTAAGTGATGACACATACATGTGAAATCAGATTCTGCATCTTTTTAATAATTTGTGACCATATATTGTGAAAGATAAAAATATGTACATTAGAATGTCACTTACACCTACAATTCCATTGCAAAAAACAACCCTGTGAATTAATGTTTTCACCCTTTTCATGAATCAACAACAATCACCAAACAAGATGCATTTCTTTCAATTTTATATCTTAGAAAATTGATATGATTTGCACCTTGATCTGATCACCATCACTATTAGGAGTTGCATTGTGCCAAGACTGTTTGCTCAGGTGCTGTATCTTGACCAACAATAGGTATCCAGAACTGCCATTGGGGATCATTCCAGCCTGAAGTAAAAAGCCATAATTTAAAATTGGTACTTTTGGCATGGAAAGTATCCATTTTACTGGTAAATACAGAGCTTATCTACAAAAGACAAAAATTTGATCTAAGCAAGATTAGTACAATACAATATCGGAAATCACAGAAAATCACTAATGTTACAAATACCATATTTTAAAAGTCTGTACTCCCCTTAACTTTAGCCATTACATAAATATTGTTGCAAAGTATTTGTGTCTAATTATTAAAATTTAAACTAAATTTAATTAAAATTTAAACTACTATTATTGAAAAGCATTGCATTTTTAAAAAGTCTATATGAAAATCTATTTAAAAACCAAATTATATATAGTTACAAATGAAAGTCATTATGATTCTAAGACATATGATCCCAAGTTAGAAAATTGGTCAAAGGAGAAAACAAAGAGCAGATAAAGTACTAGATTGAAGCAGTCCTCTCTGATAAATTAGATTTCTAATTCTAAAGGTATCTTATAGGCCAGTTCTAAATTGATTTTTTTAACCGCTTTATGATTCTGGTACTTAACTATGTTGCATGTGTAGGGATTGACTCCAAGATTGGATGTAGAACATTATTTAATTTGGACCTGAAAATCTGCAGCAAATATATAAAAACATATACTACGGTAACACCAATCTGTTCATGTAAAAATGTCCGTAGCTTTGCCACTGCCATTGATCAGTAAGTCGTTACATATTTTATACTCTGCGAAAAACCTAACATTATTATGTATTTATTCTTGAATTCATGCTATTGTGGTATGATTGATGCAACCACTCAAGCAAATTATTTAGGAAAAATTCAGCCCAACTCACAGCAGGTCTGTTAGTCAAAATTAGAACACGTCACTACAGAAAAGTTGCTTGAAGAATTTGCGAGTCATTTCACTTCAGACACTTCTTTCAATCTTCTACTACTCACGGTTATGGAACTTATTAAATTTAGAGGACATTTAAAACCTATCAAGACATTTGAGATATTTCCAGATGAAGACATCAGAGAGAAGGGAACAAGAAATTCTCAATTACTCTTCAATCTGTGCTTCAGCCTTTCAGACAGAGGCAATGGACTCTCAAGCCACATATTCAAATCACTTCTGGTCTCCTGAAGACAAGGATCATCTCCACATTTGGAGAGGCTTGGAGACTTGGAGAGAGGTAGAAGCAGACGTTCTTCTGTGGATAAATCAGTGTTGAGTAATTTAAGAGCGTGCTCAACTTTCTCTTCTGGTTCTGGCTGAATCTCAAATGCCAATTTCTTGTTGTTCCTTTTGCCACTGCACTTATCCTTCAGCTGAACTGCATGACTCTTTATTTGCTGTTTTGAGATCTTATGACCCTTCCACCTGCCCTCCACATTTTCACTATCACTGTCCTCAGCAGGATAACTATTTTGGCACACACTCTTCTTAAGTGAGCTTTTCATGTTTTTCGGCACAGATTTGCCCCCGATTTGAGAGTTATCTAGGACTTGATTTGACCTAAAGGGCAAAATTTGCTGTTTGTTTTCTAAGTGGCTCACTTTTAGCTTTTCAGTGCACAGCCTCAAAGAACTTCCTGAATCCTTGACTTTATCTGCTGCAGTTTGTGGGTTATAACTTTGGAGATCTTCTTTATAGTTCTCTAAGCTTAGCCCCTGCAGATGTTTTTCTAGTAACATCACATTTTCAATTTCCTGAATGCTGTCAGGAAGAGATGAGAATTCTCCTCCAGGGCTAGAAGTTCTCTTCATTGGTTCTTGCAATTGTACGGCGTTTAACAAAGGCACATTTTTAGCTTTGGGGAAAGCTTTCAAACTTTCCCTAGTGGTTCGATCTTTTAAAGACAAATCATTCTTCTCTTTAGGAAAGCCTGTGTTTGAAACAGAGTAATCTACACCAGTGATTAGATGGGGATCGTGTTCTGCAGAATCTGAATGCTGCGTGAGGATATCGGTTGCTTTACTGTGTGGTGGAGAGCACTGATTTAAAGAAGACTCAGATTCTGAATACCAAGGAAAATTAACATTTCTTGGAGAAATGCTGAAGGATGTCCCTTCCCAGTCAATGCCACTTAGCTGCAGATCAGTATTTGCAGAAGAAGCCACAGGCTCCTTAGCAAATAAGTTTGTTTGTGAGATTAAAGAATTAGAAGGTTTATATTCATTTTCCGGGTTTTGTGAAGCAAGAAAGAAGTTGCTTGGCTTTCCTAATGCAGTAGAAAAATGTGCAGAGTCTGAAAAACACAGAGATTTGCAGCTGTTTTTGGGAAATTCTTGCAGGTCAAAAACAGGCAAATCAGATTTTGAAATTTGGCTGAGAACGTTTTCACACGCAGGTTGCAAGTTCAGGTCAGAAAAAGTATCTTCACTGTTTCCTGCTAAGCCTTCTTTCACTTTACTTTTCTTCTTACCTAAGGCAAAAAAACATTAAAAAAATAAGTTAAGAACATCTTGTTAAAAACGATCTTAAAAAAATGAGATATGAAGTTAAAAAAGCACTGTTTTTGATTTTGTAATCAGGCAATTGTGGGAGAAGTGGGTAAGCTAAATGGCTTCCATTTAAATCTAATTTGCATGCAGAAAATTCTATAGAACAACTGGCCATTTGACAAGCATACGGTGACTATTTAAGATATGAAACATAATAAAACAAAACATGCAATGTTTTCAGCTTACTTTTCTTTTTTTCTTGGCCAATTTTCAACCTCTCCATTTGATACAAAGCAACCACTTCAGGATAGGCAGCCTCAAATAGCATTGACTCTTCTATTGTTATTAGAAAGGGATGGGCAGGCTGATCTTCAGTTGTAGCACAGTAATGATCTGGAACAATGAAGCAGAGGCAGAGAAACATACTTTTACTAGGTAACTACAGATGATTCCCTTAATTACCATTTTCATATGCACTCCTTTAGAAAAAGGAACATATAACTGTTTCTTTGGATTGGAATCTGTGCCCTACAGAACCTACAGCTGAGGCTCCCATGTCTAATTCTTGCTGTAGACCCTCCTTAATTTGCATGCAATCCACAAATATCTGCCCCCCCTTTTTGACAAATTCTTCAAATAACCATATTTGTGCACCCCTACCTATAACACGATGGAAAACTGATTTCGCCTTATGAGAAATTATAATGTAACTGTACAATGTAGAGGGCACGTAATATATGCCTGAAAAGTGAGAAAAAGAAATTCTTATTTTAAATGCTGTCTTTTTCCATTCTGCATATGGCATTTTCATATAAAAAGTCAGATCGGTCATTCATGGTCAGCTGGCAGATGGTCTCAAGAATTTTAGAAGGAAAAATTCCCAGTTCTATCTAAAGTTAGTCAGAAGTCGACCTGGGGTTACTAGGCTACAGAAACCTGTACCAAGAAAGAGGCAAAACCAGAATGACTGTGTGAATTTAATTTCAAAGCAGTAATTTTATGGAGAAAAAAGACTCCCAAATCCAATGTTGACATTATTGTGTTTTTATTTCTATTATAGTTTCATTTAATTTAATATTTACAGGTTAAACAGGTCTCCTATATTTGTTTCTTTGTATCCCAGCTTTATTATTTTTACAAGGAACTCAAGGTGGTGAACATATAAAAAATACATTTTCCTCCTCCTGTTTTCCCCACAATAAAAGCCCTGTGAGGTGAGTTATGCTGAGAGTGAGTGACTGGCCCAAAGTCACACAGCTGGCTTTCATGATGGCTAAGGCAGGACATGAACTCAGATTCCTGCTTTCTAGCCTGGTGCCTTAACCATTAGACCAAGGGTGTCAAACTCATGGCGTCACATGACATATCGCGACTTCCCCCCCTTCACTAAACTGGGCATGGGTGTGGCCAGCATGTGAAGCATCTGGACCATGGGCCGTGAGTTTGACAGCCCTGCACTAGACCAAATTGGCTCTGGTTGGACTAATGTTGAGAGGACAAAAACTGAAAACCTTTATTGGTGACTTTGGGCCAAGTCTTTCTCTCTCAACCCAATCCATCTTCACAAGCTGTTGTGAAGAAAAATGGCTTCATCTTCTCCCCAAGCATCTGATAGCGAGAGATAACTCTCCCAAACACAATGGTTCCATTTCAGTGTCATATTGAATGCTAACTGATAAATTTGTCTTTCCCTGTAAATTTTTCACAAAAGATTTTAACTATTTAAGTTAATATCCACAACACATGCAAAATAATCTGAAATGAGAAGATATGTTTGTGCATAGGCTGTACAAATAACCCTTGACTTATGACCACAGTTGAGCCCAAAATTTATATTGCCAAATGAAGCATTTGTTAAGTGAGTTTTGCCCCATTTTACGATCTTTCTCGATACAGTTGTTAAGTGAATCATTGCAGTTGTTAAATTAGTAACGTGATGATTAAGTGAATCTGGATTCCCCATTGACTTTGCTTGTCAGAAGGTTGCAAAAGAGGATCACATGACTCAGGGACTCTGCAATCATAAATATGTACCAGTTGCCAAGCATCCAAATTCTGACTACCTGATTGTGGGGATGCTGCAACAGTTGTTAGAGTGAAAAATGGCCATAAATCACATTTTTCAGTGCTGTTGTAACTTTGAATGGTCACTAAACAAACTATTGTAAGTTGAGGACTACCTGTACTATACATGAAGAAGTATTATATTTCTATTTTCAACATGCCCACCTTTTAAGAGGTTTCTTACTCCAGTTTTAAATTGTACTGGAACATGCCCTTCTGGTATGCCCAGCAATGAGTACTAACCTGGCTTTTGCCATGCAATTTCAAAACAGGGAATTCCATTTCTAATCCGTGTCTTGATTACCCTGTAGAAACAAAAGTTAAAGTCCTAATATTTTTAAAGATGGTGTGCAAAAATGAAATCAGGCATTTAAGAAGCTACCATGTTTGACCATCCTGTAGATAAGGGCTGCTTCCATGATTCTTTACCATATAAATCTAATTACATTACATTACATTACATTCTGTAGCTATGCCCATGAGTTGGAGTTCTGCACAATTGTGTGAGGAAACCATGTACCATTTCTCTGTGTCTCCTAATCAGCTATAGCTCTCTCATAATCATGATGATGACTATACGGTTGTAGCAATGTGTGTCAACAAGCATGAGAGAGCATCATAGAGAAGAGATTTCCATACAACTGGCTTGCTTAGAATGCCCCTAGAAACAGGGAGACAATGCAATTATTATCTTTGCATTATTCAGCATTGATAACTTAAAACCTGACTACCATTAACTCGTATTTCCTTCCACGTTCCGTAAATGTCACTTAAGAGTACCTCAGACCAATGTTCCATAGGCAATGGATGATAGCCACAACTTACACTTTCAGGATGATCATTTATGTTAGTTCACATGGCCAAGCAAGATAAATATGAGTTGCGCTCTAAGTTTCCTTACACAGATAAAGCCTTGGTGGCACAGTGGTTAGAATGCAGTATTGCAGGCTGATTCTGCCAACTGCCAGCAGTTCGATTCTCACTGGCTCAAGGTAGACTTGGGCCTCCCATCTTTCTGAGGTCAGTAAAATGAGGACCCAAATTGTTGGGGGAAATATGCTGACATTTGTAAATTGCTCAGAGACTGTGGTAAAGCACCATGAAGCAGTATATAAGCTTAAGTGCTATTGCTAGTGCTACATGAAAGGCTTCTTCGAGGTTCCCCTAGAATTTTCCTGCTCAATGTATCTCGCTCTTGCGATCACTGTGGACAGCAGCCTTCATCTTGCTGTTCTTTAGCAGTCTTTTGAAAAATGGGGCAAAATCCAAAACTCATGTTGATACTATAGAATTTCTAATCTTTGAACTGGAACCTTCAGCAGTTTCAAATGCTGTTTTGAATTGTGAAATTTTTTTTCCCCTTGAATCTATGTAATGTATTTCAACAGACACACCGGGGAGTCCTAGCTACATCAACAAAACGTTAACTCCACTGGTGGCATTCCTGGACTAACCAACAACAAAGGAAGAGGAGGCTTTAGGAACTAATTATAGAACTAATTACCTCACTGGCTGTGTTCAAAGCACAGTTAAACAGACATCTGTCAAGGTGCTTTCATTTGGACTCCTGCTCTGATCAGCAGGTTGATAGCCTAAATAATTCATTCTAATTTTCAATATTTGGTCCTGCAAACACTATGCAGTATGCAGGCCATTTTGTTCAAAAATGGAAAATGCAGAATCAGGAGGAGAGGCACAGAACAAAAAATATTTTCCACTTCCAGATATAAAACAAAACAAAGGGTGAATTCTAATTAAATTATAAATTGAGTTACCGCAGGGCCTGCAGCTGCTTTGGATCAGTATGGCCAGACTTCTTTCTGTTCATGTCATAGTAAGTCAGAAGGCTACACAATTTCTCACAGGCGTACTGCTCGGTCCAGTTCATTTTCTTGACAGCAAACCTCTATTTGAAACATGTTGGGAAATCACAAATACAACACAGATGGAAATAGATCTACTGAACAGCAGCAGCACTGATTCTCCCTGAAGACTTGACGCATTTAGTTTGAAATGTCACGAACTTTTTAAAAATGTCACAAGGACAGAACAGTCACCTTAAAGTAATTTCCAAACCAAGTAGACACAGAAATATAAAGCAGGGGAAACCAAGAGAGCTGTATGAGGACAACCAGATTGCAAAATTCACTGAACCCAGCTCCCCTTTATTGTATGTCTTAAAGCAGAGGCTGTACAACCATCTCTTGGGAATGTTTTAATTTGCTTCCCTTTACTAAGAGAAGGATGGTCTTAATGGACTAAACTGTATTCAACATTGAGAACATTTTAGCATGCAAGGTATAGTGTCTTAATACATACTTGAAAAGATAATAAATTTGGCCTTTGGCACCCATTTAATTTCACTGGTTTGTCTTTGCTGATGAGATATTCGTGGATAACCTTAGCAGAGAAAAAGTAAAAAAAAACCAAGGCATTTATTATTTATCTCATTTATAGAATAAGATACTTGAGGGAGATAGTTATAGGTTTAAATGATTCTATTTATGCATGCATGCATGACTTGTAAAGTTACCTCAGGAAAGGGAAAACCTTCACATGCCTTGGCTTTTCTGTAAATGAAATATACACATCTCAGATCTATGAATGTCATAGAGGTCTTTGGTCTTTCTGAAGCAATTCAGAGCAAATTATATGAAAATACACCTACTTTTTAACACCTTCTTCCACTAAGCTCTGTTGCTGCTCTGACTCAGAAGAGTGCCAGTCACAGGGGCAGCAGTAGTTAGTATCCAGGGGCTCACAATATCCCACACTACCACAGATACGACATCCCATGTCCTCGTGATCTTTATAAGAACCTACAAGAAAAAAGGAAGAGGATTACAGGCTAAATATTTTTCTTAAAAGACAAATCTGTTCCATTTTTTTATATGTAATATATGCATAATGTATATAATGTATGAACAATGGCAGAAATGGCAAAAATGAAGTGCACCTTTCCTTGTTGAAGCAAAAGAAATGATGAGAAATTTATTTATTTGACCTATAATCCATTTTGATTTAGGGGGATATGTAGTGCTTCCTCCTCCTTTCCCCCCTGCAATAACTTTTCTATGAGGTAGGTGAGGTTGAGGAAAAGGCACTCTGTGACTTTCCTTGGCTGAAGGTAGCTTACACATTGGTCACCTACTCTTAGTCTAATAACGCTATACTACACTGTTTATGGGGGACAAAATGTTACTGGTTAAGTTAAAACTTTTCAAGTTAATGTTCAAGTGGGTTCACATAATGGCTTGCTTGGTTTGGGCTTAGACGCTGTTGAACTTAGCTACTGTGGCTGGTAAATCATGCTTTAGGCTAGGGCATTTAGTCCCCCAGGCCTTTTGAAATAGTTGCTAATGAACAATCATCTTTTTGAGGTGGCATATGGACCATATGACACAATACAATACTAATTTTATTAACAAGTATATTTAAAATAAAAGGGTTGTATTGGTCGTTGTTCTGAGTTCCTATGCTTTCTGGAGCCTTACCATACTTATCAAAGTATTCAAATAAATACACATGCACTTCATTTAAACATATGGTTTAGCAATGAGTTATTATTTCATACATAAGATTCAGCAAATTACAATTAAGCAGATAATGGCTCAGAATGGTGTGAAAAACTAATAATTCAGATACAAAGTTAAAGAGAAATTTTATTTTTTTCTGCCAAAGTATCTGAATGTTATCAACTCAGGAGAACTTTTTGTAACATAATCTAATCTGCTGTTTTGTACTCTTTGAAGCCTCTGCACATAACTTTTTCAATGCATCTGGATAATATATTATTTCCTTTTCTAGTCTGAGAGAAACAGAATTTTATTCTTTTACCTGAATCTGATTTGTGCTTGCTCTGAAAACCGGAGTTGGATTGTCAAATGAGAGAAGAGAATTCACTTATCCAAAGGTAACTAGAAGTTTAGTTTTGTAGTTCCATACCATTTTAGCATTACAAGTCTTCTTAATTCAAAATTCTACCGTATGGCAACAGGCATAAAACTGTAGCTTATTGTTGATTATGCAGGAGCCCAACAGTTTGCTGCAGCATCTGACAGTATATAAAGTCCAAATCAATTCTACCACATGGAATTGCTTTGACCAGGGGCTGCAATTGTTTTCTTTTCAACAGACAGGAGATGGTGATCACAGCTCATCATCATGATAAGTCTTTACACACCAGAGTGCTCAATTCAAAGGGAGACTTGAATACACGGAATCTATTTTCTGAATTGGCTCACCTGGATGATGGCACACAGAACAGTGAAGCGGTTTTTTAGCTATCGAGACTGAGACTTCACCCGATTGGAAATGGTCTTTCCAGGACTCAAATCTAAAGCAATATTGAAACGGTGATGAATGTATAGCACTGAAAAATAATCACATCTCTATATACAATGCATATACGTTTGCACATTATAAATCTGAATCGTGTGAGGAATTTGCTCCCTGAAAGAGAAAGGAAAAAATACGAAACACAGTTTAAAAATAACATACCTTTGCAGTAAACTCTGTCCTTTCAAAGTTTTGATCAACTTTAAAGCCTGTTCTTTTCCTACTCCAGGAACTCCCTTTGAGAACCAAGAGAAGAAGTATTTTGATAGTTTAGATAAATGTACCGAAGTATAGACTTGTTTCTAAACTACATGACTTTCAATCAAACTATGAAATCATGAATAATTGGGCAAACATTATTAAGATGTGGCTGTTTGGGTATTTTTTTTTTTTTGCAGTTACAACAGTTCATTTAGAGTCTGTTCAAAGTTACAATGGCATTGAAAAAACTGAGTTATGACTATTCTTCACACTTACAACCATTGCAGCATCCCCATGGTCATGTCATCAAAATTCAGACGGTTGGCACCTGATTCACATTTATGACTGTTGCATTGTCCTGGGATCATATGATCACTTTTTGCGACCTTCTTACAAGCAAAGTCAACGGGGAAGCCAGATTTACTTAACAACCATGATACTAGCTTAACAACTTGCAGTGATTCACTTAACAACTCTGGCAAGAAAGGTCATAAAATGGAAGAAAATGCACTTAACCAATGTTTCACTTAGCAACAGAAATGTTGGGCTCAGTTGTGGTCATAAGTCAAGGACTAACTGTAATCTCAATAAAATATCAGTTCATGAATGGATAGCCATACAAGTCAAATCAACAACTGCAAATTATTTATGCTACATTATTCTTAGCTGTATCATGCTGAGAAAATGGCCACTTCTTAATAGGATAACTGATTTTTTTTAAAAGCTGGATTTACAGATCAAGTGTCTTTTATGCATGGCCTATAAAATGTGTTTAGTAAGTAAAATTTTCTGAAATTTTGAAATGCACAAGTGTGATTCAACATGACATAAAAACAGAAGCAAACCACATCAGCAGACCAGACCAGTAGAAGTAAACCTGGAACTAGAAGGGTCAGGCTGTACAGACAAGATCATATGTATGCATCAGAAAAGTAAAAGTGCTAAATTCAGAGGAAAATGGTGATCCGCTATCTCCCCAAACTATAATCAGAGTGTTACACAAAAAATATAAAGCATTTTTTGATCTTAAACACAAGGACCATCTGTGATTTTAAGCAGTAGAAGGGAGGGGAAAAAAGCAACCATATTGTTTGAGGAGACAGAGGAACAAGAAATCCTGGAAGAATTCTTCGTGAGAATTTTGTGTGAGGAAAGGAGGGCACAGGGAGTTTTCTTCCATTTCATTTTTTAAAAGGGAGCCCATGGATTAGCTCATGCTAAAAGCTGACCCATTAGGTACCAGCTTCCCTCACTGTCACATCTGACCATGTGCAACTATCCTCTGTTACAAACAGACCTGAACTCAGGCTGGCTTTTCCCATGAGGCTGCAACGTTTGAAAGCAGTAGTATATAGATACTACTTAGAACTATATAAAACCCTCATCTCTGTTTGATATTTTGTAATCTTCGATTGAGTGAAAGCTTGCATCACAGGGCAAAAACTTTGTCAATGGAGATACCATGAATATACTAACTTAGTGTATAACATACAGGACCTAGTACTCCCAAGGGAATGAAATTTGGGGATATTTTTGTTGTTGCCATGGCCATGTAATCCTCATTTTCAGTGTTTCCTCATGGCTTCTCACTAGTTCATAGGGAACCCAGAAAGAACTGATATGATTGTTGACACTCCTTGCCACTTTTCCCCCAAGAGTCTTTGCTGCTGGGAAGCTTGTAGGGATAAAGTCAATGGGTGTTGTTTCTTGCCAGCCGCCAGCAGAGCTGGCAGCAGACTCGAACAATGAGAAGTTTGGGGAGGAACTTGAGCCAGTTCTGGAGTCTGGGGAAGGCTCTGATGGATGCTCTGAATCAGAAGCAGAGATAGAGCCAGGGCTGTCCGGCATTTCCCAGTCACCGGAGAGGAAGCTGCCTTTGGAGGCTGAAATAAGCGGGGAGGAAGAACAGCTGGATCTGTTTCAGATGCACGTATGCACAGAGCTGTTAGGAGAGGAGAACAACTGAGGACAAGGAGTCAACTCGGGAAGCAAGGCACACATGGACACTGAATGACCCCTCCCTGGCTGGGGAATAAATAGAAGGAAAAGGGGAGTGGTGGTTGTGGGAGACAACCTTTCAGATTTCTGTTGGAAGATTTGCTCATTGTGGTTCGTGCCTCAGAGAATGCTTGCCAGAATTTAATTTACAGTTTATTGGTTCTGCTAAGGTTGGGTCAGAACAGTGGAGAAGTGGCGCACCCTATGTTAATCTCTTTGCATTTTCTCCCACATCTGGATGAAGCTATTTACATGTCTGCTGGGAAGGAGAGGGGAGTGTCTGTACATTGTGCACATCAGTTATAACATACTGGATGTCCTTAGAAGATTCAGTAGCAGGCAAATGTAGTAACGAATGTCACCAAATAAATAAAACATGGACTAGCTAAAAAATTATGTTAAAGAATATTAATTGCAGTTGAGTTTGATTGCAAGGTATCAGTACCATTGGAGAGTGCTTTGCAAATATGTGGCACCCTATTCATTTAATGTACTTCTATCACACATATCCTTCCATGAGCTCAGGATGGCTCAGATGTAGGCAGCATGTGGCCTTCACTTACATACTGCTGAAATAATATTTTATAGTCAGCATGACTAATGCTGTGGGATAATAGAAGTTGCAGTCCAACAATCTTGTAACGGCGCCACCTCTTGCTCATGTGGCTTAGCTCTCATTTTATGTTCACACACAAAAAAAGAAAACTCTGTAAAGCAGTTCAGTTTGAAAGGCAATGAGTCCTAGCTCTAGAGAAACTTAAAAGAATAAAGGGCAAATAGGCAAAAATAAGACAAGACATTCAAGGGGAAAGCAAATACTGTCCCACAAAAGCACACTGATATAAGAATGATATATTGCCACAAGCAGTGCCATCAGTTACACTTTGACAGGGTTAGGGTGAGATGCCTTTTAAAACAGAATGTGCAAAGAATTATAGCCAGAAATATTTGTATTATACTCTTATGTAATCTGTTATGTAGACGAGTGTGTTGCTGAAACAGTTTTAAATTGGTGCACTCTTCTGGGATTGCTAAGAGAACTAAATCAAATTGGCCTAGGGTAAAGGGAGGTCAAAGATATTTTGAAACGAACAGCTGGTAGCTAAATCCTAAAAAATGTAGCTGAAACAGCTGTGTCAACTTGACAAAAACACATACGGGTAGTCCTTGACTTACGACTATAATTGAGCCCAAAATTTCTGTTGTTAAGTGAGACATCTGTTAACTGAGTTTTGCACAACCATTCCAAGACCTTTCTTGCCACAGTTGTTAAGTGAATCACTGCAGTTGACAAGTTAGTAACCTATTTGTTCAGTGAACCTGGCTTCCCCATTGACTTTGCTTGTCAGGTTGTAAAAGGTGACCGACCACATGGCCTTGGGACACAGCAACGGTCATAAGTAGGAGCCAGTTGCCAAGCACCTGAATTTTGATCACGTGATCATGGGCTGTGAAAAATTGTCATAAGTCACATTTTTCAGTGCCACTGTAACTTTAAATGATCACTAAATGAACCATTGTTGAGGACTACCTGTACTGGGAAGGCTGTCAATTCATTTCTTTCCCCTGAAAAAGCACAGCGGGATTATTAGGGTTAAAAGATCACTTCACACTGAAGAAAACCCAGACAGAATCCAGCAGGAAGCTTTGCCGAAACCTAATTTCTTCCACAAAGAAACTGAGCTTCTTGGTTTGTGGTGAGAGAAGGTCTCAGAGCCAGTCATTCCTCCTCCCTGAGTACAGAATCACTTTCAAGCAAGTATCCTTTGGCATGAAAAAAACATGGCAGATAAAAAATAAATCCATGTATAGGAAACTTGTATAAGAAAACGTTTAATGTAATATAGTAATATAATCCTAGAACCTCTTCTTCATGATTTTTGGTTTGTGTTTATGGTTTTAATTATGTGTTTTATTGATACTGTTTTTATTGTTGGCTGGAAACTGCTGAGAGTATGATATAAGTTAGGTAGCTATCTAAATATTTTAAATAAATAATGATGCCAATAAGTTTTATAATCTGTCTTTCTGTCTTTGTCTCTGTCCGTCTATCCGTCTATCCATCCATCCATCTATCTATCTATCTATCATCCCAGGAGTGTCAAACTTGATTTCATTGAGGGCCGCATCAGGGTTGTGTTTGACCTCAGGGAGTTCGGGGGCCATGGCCTGCTCGATGTCACTCGTGTCGAGGGTGCCTGTGGAGCACTCTGCCAGCGAAAACAGGCTCTTGAGCCAGCTCCATTTTCAGCTGCGATGGCCTCCTTCAACCCTCTGCCAGCGACAACGGAGCTCAGGAGGGCCATGCATGGCTCTCCTGAGCTCCATGTTCGCTGGCAGGGGCACTGCAGGCTAGTCTTTCACTGTTTCCAGGGTGGCCCTGCAGGCCAGATCTAAGCACCCTGCAGGCCGGATCTGGCCTTGAGTTTCACACCCCTGATCTAAACTGATTGTTTCTTTACCTTAGGAAGATAATCACAGCCAAGCAGAATTGCTAATCCGATCAGAGATTCTCGGCTGCAGCCTACTTTCTCTTCAATATCAGATATCAAGTAGCAGTCAACATGTGGGTCCTGTGCAGAATAGAGAACGTTAGTGACACTCCCTCTTAATGCTTCATCATTTTTCATATCTTTACTAGTAATACCACAAACATTATTGAATAAGTTTGAAAATATGGTACTTGCTCTAAGGAAAACTGTATCTTGTCAAACCATGATTTTCAGACATCATGGTGTCTGTACAGAGGAGATGATCCCTTCCAACAATCTAGGATGAACAAGCTGAGCGTTTCACAATCCTTCTTCCCCAGAGCACAGAAAAGGCATACAAATAACGTCTATTCAAAATTCAGTTCTACTGAGTTGAAAACAAATTTCCAAGAGTATTTCATATTATAGTCACAAAAAGTAAACAAAGGTGGCATGGGAGTGAGGTGAAAATATTTTTCTGAGTGAGAGAGACAAAAGCTATCAGATTCAAATTATTATTTTTTTAAAACCAAAGTAGCAAGATAGACTTATTTGATTAGAGGAAGGCCAATAACTATATTTATTAGTGACTGGAAACTCCTTATAAAAAGGCCAATAACTACATTTATTAGTGACTGGAAACCCCTTATGGATTTTTTGCTGTAAAAAGAAAAAAATGATTTTGTGATTCATGGGTTTGATTAGAATGTGTCTATTATGGAAAGAAAAAAATTATGCTGTAATCTTAGAGTGGGTAAAACACAAATGTATTTGAAACAGCCATTAAGAAGATTGAAAGCCACTTCTTTATACTTTTTTATTTTATTTTCCTTTCCTTTTTTTCGATTCCTTCTTTCTCCTCTTTCTTCTTTGTATTCCCCCCCCTTATTACTTCCCTTTTCTTGCTTTTCTCTTTCAAAATGCCTATTGCTTATTTAAAAATAAAAAATACACTTTTAAAAAAAGTAGCACATATAAAAAATAAAGCCCAGTAAATTACCTTGATGTTCATGGTAAAATTTCGATATACTGTTTGAGCGCCGTAAAGGAAGATATCTCCGTCATTGGTGATGCACCCATCCACGTAGCCATTTGCATTCAGGTAAGCGCACATTGCCTCTGCTTCTCCAGTTGCTTGAATCCATGGGATTCCCAAGCACTCCAGCAATTCAAGGCACTGAAACAGGCAAAAATCCCAGTGGAGGAAGCAATGAGAAATACCATTGGGGTGAACAACTGATGGTTGCTCTTCTGCTCCCTTTCTAAAAACATTTGAGGTAGCCAAGACCACGTTGGTATGGTTCCTTGACAAATTTTGGTGGCAAGATGCATTAAGATTGGAACAGGCTATACTGATAGTCCACCACAATAGAGCCCAAAATTTATGTTGCTAAGAGAGAAATTTGTTAAGTGAGTTTTGCCCCATTTTATGATTTTTCTTGCCACATCTGTTAAGCGAATCATTGTACTTGTTAAATTAGTAACACAGTTGTTAAGCGAACGTAGCTTCCTCATTGACTTTGCTTGTCAGAAGGTTGCAATGTCCCTGGGACACTGCATCCGTCATAAATATGTATCAGTTGGCAAGAACCCCAATGGAATTCACGTGACCTTGGTGATGCTGCAACAGTCCTAAGTGCGAGAAATGATCCTAAGCCACATTTTTCAGTGCCTTTGTAACTTTAAATGGTCGCTAAGTGAACTGTTGTAAGTTGAGAACTATCTGTATTCTGTATCTGTATTCCACTTACAAGGTAGAGAGTGACTTATGCAGTAAGAAGATGGTGTATAACTTCGATAAATAAATAAATCTAAAATGTGAAGATATACTCCCCCAAGTCCTTCTGAGGTAATCTGAACATTCTGCTTACACATTAAATATAAAACCAGCAACCTTTGCAGCCAAAGAAAATCAAGGACAAGCAGAGAACTTCAGGTTTCAAAACCTACTGAAATATAAGCCACCAGGCTTGATGAAATGGGCAGGAGAGCAGCATTTGCCCAATTAATCTAGCCGAATTGCTCTCAAGCAATACAAAGTCTGCAAAAATTAGCATTGGTTCAATAAAACATATTAAATATGGATGCCTCCTACTGTATGAATCTGATACTTCCAGTATTCAGCATCCTGTATATATAACCACTGTGATAACTTGCCTCTTTCAAAATAGATTTGAAACGGGATCTCCCTTTTTTGGCGATCTTAGGTTTTCTCAACGGCCCAAAGCGAGCTTCTATTCTCTTCTGCACCGTGCTGCTTTTCAGTTTGGGGAGGTCACCCTCCGTGACCAACACCAGATGGATCCCCATTAGTGTTAAAGAAGAGACACGGCAGTAAAGATTCCTGCAGTAAGAGAGTGAAGTTAAATAGCAAATCTTATATTTCTCATCTTAGATTTCAATAAATAATCAATTTATTCCCATGCCTCACATTTTCTCCAAACCTATCAATATAAGGAAACTCCATGTATTCTTGGCTCCCATCCCTCAAAATAGTTATTTGAATTAGAAAACAATTGAAAAGGTAAAGGTATCAACAACATGAGCCTGACAAAATTCTTGGAAGATGGTATGAGGTACTTTATGGCTCTTATTTATTTATTTATTTATTTATTTAATTTATTAAACTTTTATACCGCCCCTCTCCCGAAGGACTCGGGGCGGTGTACAGCAGTTAAAAACGAACAATACAAATTATACAATTTAAAACCTATTAAAAACGAAATATTATCAAAAGCTGTAGAAAATTTAAAATACAATATACTTGTTCCTTAGCTGCTTTATCTATTCTAGGTTGCTTTCATCTGCTCTTAGTATGCTGATCTTATTTTTCAATATGTCTTCCATTTTGGTAATGCATTCTTTGGCTTTTTTATTTGTTGATTTTACATCCAAGATTATTATTACTATTACAATTATTAATAGTATAATTAATGTTAATTAATAATAATTAATTATATTAAAATCCATTAATCCACATATGTCCTATCACCGTTATCCGAATTGCTTTTCAACTAGAAAAGGAAACAAAAACAAAATACACAATTATGACATTGATATGCAAATATAGCATTTCAAGGCGGCTTGTGTTTGGTACATCAATTGTGACAAGAAGACCTAGACATCTAACAAGGACACTACTCGAATTATGATAAACATAGGAAGAATTTACTAAAGATTTTTTTTAATGGAGTGTTTTGTTGTAGGCACTTATTTTGAAGGGCTCCCACTGTTACTCCAATTATGATCACTCCCAGACTATTAAGAAGCCTTTTCATAATGCATAAGAAAAAAGTTCTTTAGGGAGTACCTTTTTGTAAACCATAATAATAAATCTATTTTGGCCATAATTAAAATCTTTTAGAATACATTCAATGTCATAAATGAAAATACACCTCTCTATTTGGCAAACAACAAAACCATCTTAGAAATTAGTTGTACCATTTCTGCTTGAGGAAAAAATATATACAGTACATGTGTGTCTTCCTGAATACATTTAGGACTTCATATGTAGTGTTGACCTGTTGGGAAGATGGACAATTTATAAATGTCATACATACATACAGACATACATACATACATACATACATACATATTTCTGACTACGTGGGCATACCTTTGGTTTAGTTCCCAACTTTGGCATAATACCTACAAATTTGTTTGGAACTGATATACTCCTCTGGTGTGTAATGATAATTGAATTCGGTAGTGTAAGACAATTTCTTTCATGGCTATGTCAAGGCTTTGAAACATTCTTCACAGGAAGGGCTATCTAATTTACCAATTAGTATTTCTTGCAAAATGAACAAAGATTAGTTTTCCTTGTCACATAGAAATCAGTCCCTAACCTGAGATCCTTGCCACCCCTTTCTTGAATTCACTCTACCTAATTTATCAATTAAGAAATGTAACTAGTTTATCCCACTTCTTCCTTAAATTACTGATCCGATTAAGTCATTTAAATATCTTAATGTTCCATGAGGAACATTTACTCTTGATATAAACAAAAGCTTGAGATTTCTGCTGCATCCTAATTATAACTTATAGGTTTTCAGGGACATATCCATAGGTTCTTTCCTCTGATAAATGGTAGGAATATATATACTAAAACATTTTATCATATAGTTATTTTATCTCTCTCTATAAAATTAACTCTAATTATCTATTGTGATTAGCCAGGATGACACAGCACCGTCAGTGAGCTCACATTCCAGCTGTGACAGTTTAGACGAATGTGAGCTA
>JANHFN010007335.1:8973-41911 GCA_032468175.1 Toxicocalamus goodenoughensis | reverse complement strand
TGCCTCCTTCCCAGCCCTGCTCGGAGGGGGGGGGGGCTGGGCCCTGTGCTGGGAGGAGTCGCTTGTGCCTGTGGGCAGGGTGGAGGAAGGGGGTCCAGGGGCTGAATCCCCCTTTCTGATCCTGGGCGTCGGTTTTTCTCTTCCTCCCAGATCCGGAATCTCGGAGCCCTGAACAGCCTTTCCAAGCCAGGATTTCCTCTGCAAGGGAAGGGAGGGAGGGAGAGGAAGGACCAGCAGGGATCCATCCTGTAGCCCCAGAAATGGTCCCATGAAGGAGGAGGCCCCTGGAGACCCTCCAGAGTCCCTGGAGCCCTTTGGGGTTGCTCTGCCAGAGAGAGGAAGGATTGGGAATGGAAAAGGCGTTGTGGCTCTTCAGTCTTGGAGCTGTGAGGAGAGCTGGACTAGATCCAGGCAGAAGGTCCTGCAGGAGGGAACCATCCTCCCTTCTGAAGTTCCGCCCTGGACCTCCATCCAATACCAAGAGGCTAAGGGTCCCCGAGAACTTTGCAGCCAACTCCATGACTTGTGCAGGAGATGGCTGAGACCAGGAAAGCACAGCAAAGCCCAGATGGTGGACTTGGTGGTTCTGGAGCATCTCCTTTTCCTTCTGCCCCCAGAGATGGAGGGCTGGGTGCGGGAGTGTGGAGCACAGACCAGCTCCCAGGCGGTAGCCCTTGCTGAAGGCTTCCTGCTGAGTCAGGCCGAGGAGCAGAAGGAGCCGCTCCAGTGGCAGGTAGGAGCCTTTAGGGAGCTCGGAAGGGAATAAATAGAGAGAGTGTTTGAATGATTCACCCCTCCTTCCCAAACTTCTCCCACACTTATAATGTGTGACAATTCACCTGTTCTTGTAGGAGCCTCTGTGGTGCAGTGGTTAGAGTACAGTACTGCAAGCTACCTCTGCAGCCAGCTGCCTACAGTTTGGCAGTTCAAATCCAACTAGGGCTCAAGGTTGACTCAACCTTCCATCCTTCTGAGGTGGGTAAAATGAGGACCCAAATTGTTGGGGGCAATATGCTGACTGTAAACCGCTTAGAGAAGGCTGTAAAGCACTATATATAAGTCTTATTGCTATTGTTCCATTGTTTTCTCATTCAGCCACATGGATGGATATTGGAGGCCTTGAGGTTGTGTTCTGAATACAAGAAACCACTTTATGTCATGTGATGTATATTAATTCTGCTTCTTTTTTCCTTCCCTCCTATTTGAAGGGCTGCACTGTGGATATCAGAAATCCTGAGGGAAAGAAGAACCCATCAAATCCCCCTCAGGAGCTATTTTTCAGGAGGATCCCTTGGGAAGATCCAAGTCAGGACACCTCAGGAGGTAATGGAAGATGCTCCGATTACCCGTCTTACCTTTGCTCTCTCTTCTCTCCTATAGAATGCCTATTTTGTTAATTATACATTTTGAAATTATTTATTCCTTACAGAGAAACAACGAATGAAGCTTTCTGGTTCTTATGACGGTGATCAAACAGTGGTTGAACCTCCAAATCAAGTAAGAAAGGGAAAAGATATTAGATTTCTATTCTCCTCTCAGGAAGTGAAGCGGGTGTGCAGAGGGCTTCATCCTTCTGTTTCCCCCCCTTCTTTGTCCTGGATTATTTTTGTATTCTTCCACAACATGGAGAGCAGAATAGCAGGTTCAAGTTTCTGTCGGACAGCTTAGCTTCCTCTGGTTATCTTGTTCTGCTAGCTACTCCTCCAACTTGGAATTTACAAGAAGTAATATTTTGAAAAGTCTTTCAAGAAGTAGGAATAAACCTATCACAGTGCAGGAACTGCTAAAGCCTCCCCCTTTTTTTTCTTTGACTCAAAATTTTGAAAGGCTAATAAAAATAAATACATTGTCACATTACCATTTTTTAAAGCCTTATTTATAATCTGATAAAACTTCCCCAAATATTTCTTCAGTGAAAGTAATTTTCAGATTTGCCTATTTTCTCACCTAAAATTAGGACTTGTGTGACCCACAGCCATTTAACTTAATGCATATCTCTGATTTGGGAACAATGGAACAGAATAACAGAGTTGATAGGTACCTTGAGGTCTAGTCTAGGGGCCTCCAACCTTTTGGATTTCAGGGACCACCAAACACATAATTTTAAATCCCACAGACCACTAATATGAATTTTGACTGCCAGTGTCTTGCTGACATTGGTGGGAAAGTCAGTCCCATATTCCAGAGCTGCATTAGTCACAGGACTGGCCCTTTGGTCATCCCGAAGCAACTGCTCCTTCACCCGGGTGCACTGGCCTGCCATGGACTGGAGGAGCTGCTCTGGGTTGAACAAAGGGCCAGTCCTGTGACTACTGCAGTTCTGGAATATGGGACCGTCTTTTCCACCAATGTCAGCACGCCACCCTGGAGTGGATTTCCCTCCTCCCCTCCCTTCCCCCGTTGGTCTCATCTTCCAGTTCCAGCTTGCATGGTCGTCTCAAGGTTTGTGGTCAATCGAAGGGTGGGGGCCAGCAGATGTTTTGACGGGTACATTTCTCTGCGGACCACCAAAATTTTCTCACGGACCACCTGTGTTCCCCAGCCCACTGGTTGACGACCACTGTTCTAGTCCAACTCCCTGTTCAGGCAAGAAACCCTATAACATTTCAGATAAATGGCTGTCCAGTTTCTTCATAAAAACCTCCAGTATTGGAGCATCCACAATTTCTGGAGCCAAGTCATTCCCCTGATTAATTGTTCTCACTGTCAGGAATTCTCTCTTTAGTTGCAGGTTGGTTCTCTCTTTGAATAGTCTCCATCCATTACTTCTTGAAACACTGCTATCATGTCATGCCCTAGTCCTTCTCATGAAACTAGACATCCCCAGTTCCAGCAACTGTTCTTTATATGTTTTAGCCTCCAGACCACTAATAGGTTTTGTTGCTCTTCTCTGCCCTCTTTCTAGAGTCTAAAGATCTTTTTTACATCTAGCAACCAAAACTGGATGCAATATTCCAAGTGTGGTCTTACCAAGGCCTTATAAAGTGGTACTAACACTTCATGTCATCTTGATTCTATCCCTCTGAATGTAGCCTATGATTCTGTTGAGGGCTTTGGAGGGGGGGCAACTGAAGTATAGTGCTGACTCATGTTTAAGTGGTTGTCCGCTAGGACTCCAAGATCCCTTTTGCACTTACTACTGTTGAGCCAGGTATCATCTATTCTATGCCAGTGCATTTGGTTTTTCTTTCCTAAATGTAGAACCTTACATTTCTCACTGTTGATTTTGTTTTGTTAGATGGGGGCCAATTTGTCGATCCTTTTGTATCTCTGAGCTTATCTTCTGGAGTGTTGATATTCCTGTCAATCTGGTCTTTTCTGCAAATTTGAAGAATTCCCCTTCTATCTTCTTGTCTAAATCAATGAAGATCAGATCTTGAAAATCCTCCTGTTGTGTTCTTTTTTCTGTGTTCAGGAGAGTCTTGTGTCCTTCAAGGAGGTGGCTGTGTATTTCTCTGAGCAGGAATGGTCTCAGCTGGATCCTGACCAGAAATCACTGCATTGGGAAGTCATGCTTGAAAACCATAGGAACGTGGTCTCTTTGGGTAAGAGTTTCCTAGTCCCCAGTCAAGAAGATTATGGTTTTTTATTTAAAAACCAGTGATCAGATATTGTCTCCTGGGAGGGAGAAGGAAAGGATCTGGCCTTGTCATGCTCCAATGTCTCTTTGCTTAGATGCTTTCTATGCCATTTCTTATTGTATTGTCCTATTTCTATTTGAACTTCTCTGTGGAGGCTGAAAAGAAAGAGGTGTGCTTTTATGTGTCTTCTGGAGGTCCTATGAGAGGAGTGTGTTGTCATTTGTCCTCTGAAATCTCCCCAAATTGTGTGAGAACAGAACTTTCACCCCTAGGCCATGGAAGAGCATTCTCCCAATCCACTGGAAGCCGGAAACAAGAAGTTCCAGGAGGCCACGCCCACCATGGCCATGCCTACCCAGCAACCGGGCAACGAACTGGTTGCTGGGATTTTTCAATCCCACCCGATTGTAGGGTACAGGCACTCCCCAAGTTACAACAGTTCACTTAGCGACCGTTCCAAGTTACGACCAGCCCTCCCCCAAGTCCTGGAGACCCAGTCCTGAAATTATGAGTGTTGCAGCACCACAACCATCGTTCACACTTATGAATGACAGCAGAGTTGCTGCAACGTTCACCCTACCTATTCTCCCACCCTATCCCGCCATGACTTACCATATTTTTCAGACTATAAGACACTTTCCCCCCCAAAAAATTGGGTGGAAATGTCTGTGCGTCTTATAGAGTGAATACGTGCCTCTTTTTGGCCTCTCAAACCCTTCGTGTGCCCCGTTTTTGCCCTCCCAGCCAACCAGAAGCTCTCTGCAGGCCAGGGTTTGGGAGGCCAAAAATGGGCCCATTTTTTGGCATGTAGAGTGCTCCTGGGTGCCGGGGAGGGCAAAAATGGGACGCGCCAAGGCCAAAACCTATTTTTTTCTTGTTTTCCTTCGCTAAACCTAGGTGTGTCTTATAGTTCAAAAAATACAGTACCTTGCAACAACGTGGCAAGCCATCGACTTCGGTGCATTTGTAGAAAAAAAGAGGCCTAAAGTAGTGAGAGATACATAAGATCAGTAGTGGGAAATTTAGCACTACTGATCTCACGTGATCTCGTACTACAGTGCTTTAGGCCTCTGTTCTGTGCTAACCAAGGCCTGCATGAGATCCAGGGCAAAATGCTTTTCAAAGAGAGGGAAGGTGTCTTCATTTTAAAAGACTTTTGCTCTGGATCTTGTGCAGTCCTCAGTCCTTAAAAGAACAGAGGCCTAAAGTATTGCAGTGCTCCAATAAATCTTAAGTTTTCTCCTAATTCCTCCATGGATGTTTTCCCTGATTATTATGAAATTCAGTGGTGAAAAAAGTAAGGTTCTATATTTAGACAAAAAAAATATGCACAGGCACAGTATATGTGGTACCTTGCTCAATAGGAGTAACTGAGAGGAACTCGGAGTCTAGTGGACAACCATTTAAATATGAGCCCGCCATGTGCAGCAGCTGCCAAAAAACCAACACAATTCTAGGCTGCATAAACAGAGGGATAGAATCAAGATCACTTGAAGTGTTAATACCACTTTATAATGCCTTGGTAAGGCCACACTTGGAATATTGCATCCAGTTTTGGTCTCCACAATATAAAAAAGATGTTGAGACTCTAGAAAGAGTGCAGAGAAGAGCAACAATGATGATTAGCAGACTGGAGACTAAAACAAAAAGATTACTGGAATTGAGTATGTCTAGTTTAATGAAAAGAAGGACTAGGGGAGACATGATAGCAGTGTTCCGATATCTAGGACTGCCACAAAGAAGAGGGAGTCAAGCTATTCTCCAAAGCACCTGAGGATAGGACAAGAAACAATGGGTGGAAATTAATCAAGGAGAGAAGCAACTTAGGACTAAGGAGAAATTTCCTGACAGTTAGAACAATCAGTGGAACAACTTGCCTCCATAAGGTGTGAATGCTCCTACGCTGGAAGATTTTAAGATGTTGGATAACGATTTGTCTGAAATGGCGTAGGTTTCCTGCCTAAGAAGGGGGTTGGACTAGAAGACCTTCAACCTCCCTTCCAACTCTGTTATTGTATTCTATTCCTTAACTCAAAACTGATTCTGAGTGAGATTTGCATTTATATATATATAGACAATTGTAAAGAAAGATATGTTTTCTAGATATTTTCAAAGCTTTCATGACTCATGAATATAGAAATAATCATGTTTATATCACACCACTGCAAACATGTAAACA
Source organism: Toxicocalamus goodenoughensis (assembly GCA_032468175.1). NCBI lineage: Eukaryota > Metazoa > Chordata > Lepidosauria > Squamata > Elapidae > Toxicocalamus > Toxicocalamus goodenoughensis. Next base: position 36,151 of record JANHFN010007335.1, on the reverse strand, counting down.
TAAGTTAATGGAATTTCGGAGAAATTCAGAAGGAAATTCACTTGACTTTCCACACTTTGATCTTTTTCTCTAACCTTGTCATCATTTTCATTTCACTTTTGCTTTGAAGGTAATAATGGGCAGGAGAATCAAGATTCCTCTGAACTGTCCCAAGTGATCAATGCTAAAGATGGAACAGAGAACTTTGGAATTCGAATGGAATTCGAAAGCCATGAGAGAAACCAGTCAAAGAATTGGAATCAGGAAAGCTCATCTTATACTGATGCTCCAATACAAGACTTTCTTGCCCAAGAAGAGAAAATAAGGAAAAAATATACTGGAAAAAGTGTGAAGCTATTCAAAGGTAAAGTACAAGTAAATGAAAACTATTTAACCCAAAACAAAGGAGAAGATGCTATAAGAAGACACAATGGACAAAATTACAATGGGACATTCATTCTTTCTCTTGGGAATAACTTCCTTACAGCTCAAAAAGTGATTGACACAAAAGAGAAGCCTTATAAATGTTCGGAATGTGGAAAATGTTTTAGAACAAGCACGCAACTTACTATCCATAAAAGGATCCACTCAGGAGAAAAACCATATAAACCATATAAATGTATAGAGTGTGGAAAGACGTTTGCCCATAGCAGTAATCTTATTTCCCATAAAAGGATCCACTCGGGAGCGAAACCATATGAATGCATAGAGTGTGGAAATACCTTTGGTGAAAAACGTAATCTTATTTCCCATAAGATGATCCACAAAGGAGAGAAGCCGTATAGATGCATAGAGTGTGGAAAGACCTTTGCTGAAAAACGTAATCTTATTTCCCATAATATCATCCACACAGAGGAGAAGCCATATAAATGCATGGAGTGTGGAAAGACCTTTGCTTATAGTAGAAGACTTATTATCCACAAAAAGCTCCACACAGGAGAGAAACCATTTAAATGCATAGAGTGTGGAAAGACCTTTGCTTTAAGAGGTAATCTTATTTCCCATCTGATGATCCACACAGGAGAGAAGCCTTATAAATGTATGGAGTGTGGAAAGACATTTACTCATGGCAGTGGACTTAAAAGACACAAAATGATCCACTCAGGAGAAAAACCATATAAATGCATGGAGTGTGGAAAGACCTTTGCTCTGAGAAGTAGACTTACTATCCACAAAAATATCCACACAGGAGAGAAACCATTTAAATGCATGGAGTGTGGAAAGACCTTTGCTCTGAGCAGGAGACTTACTATTCACAAAAAAATCCACACAGGAGAGAAACCATTTAAATGCATGGAATGTGGAAAGACGTTTGCTCTGAGCAGTAGACTTACTATCCACAAAAAGATCCACACAGGAGAGAAGCCATATAAATGCATGGAGTGTGGAAAGACGTTTACTGATCGCAGTGGACTTACAAGCCACAAAAAGATCCACTCTGGAGAGAAACCACATAAATGCATGGAGTGTGGGAAGAACTTTGCTCGGAGCAGTGACCTTAGAAGCCACAAAATGCTCCACACAGGAGAGAAACCATTTAAATGCATGGAGTGTGGGAAGACCTTTGCCCGGAGCAGTGGCCTTAGAAGCCACAAAATGCTCCACACTGGAGAGAAACCATTTAAATGCATGGAGTGTGGAAAGACCTTTGCTGAAAGAGGTAATCTTATTTCCCATAAGATGATCCATACAGGAGAGAAGCCATATAAATGCATGGAGTGCGGAAAGACGTTTAGTCATGGCAGTGGACTTAGACGACACAAAATGATCCACTCAGGAGAGAAACCGTATAAATGTATGGAGTGTGGAAAGACTTTTGCTCGAAGATTTACTCTTATTTCCCATAAGATGACCCACACAGGGGAGAAGCCGTATAAATGCATGGAGTGTGGAAAGATGTTTACTCATGGCAGTGGTCTTAGAAGACACAAAAAGATCCACTCAGGAGAGAAGCCATTTAAATGCATGGAGTGTGGAAAGACCTTTGCTGAAAGAGGTAATCTTATTTCCCATAAAAGAACCCACACAGGGGAGAAGCCATATAAATGCATGGAGTGTGGAAAGACCTTTGCTCAAAAACGTAATCTTATTTCTCATAAAATGATCCACATGGAAGAAGCCATATAAATGCATGGAATGTTGAAAATGTTTTGCTCTGAGTGGTCATCTTCTCATAAAAGGATCCATGCTTGGGAGAAACTATAGCAACAGCCAATTCCACTTAGTCTTATATACCGCTCCACAATACTTTACCACACTTTCTGAGCAGTTTACAAAGTCAGCATTATGGTCCCCGACAATCTGGGTCCTCATTTTAGCAACCTCAAAAGGGTGAATCAACCATGAATCGGTCAGGATCGAGCTCTCGGCTGTGAACAATTAGCCTGTACTGCATTCTAACCGCCTACCTATCATGTCTCTCTAGATTTGTACGTGTATGTATATTGTGTCTTTCTGATCCAAATGAGAGAAGGTGGAATCCAACAAAATGAAACTTAATGTGGAGAAAAGTAAATTTTACACCTGGGCAGGAAAAACATTACAGGAAACCTTGCTCAAAAACAGTAACTGTGAGAAGGACCTTGGTAGTCAGAATGGATGATCAGTTAAACATCAGTTACCTATGTCCTATGTGTGTGCCAGCAGCCAAAAAAGCTAAAATAATCCTTGATTATATAAACAGATGTATTGAATCAAAATCACGTGAAGTATTAGTACTGTTTTATAAAGCCTCAGTAAGGCCACACCTGGAATACTGCATCCAGATTTGATCATCACATTACAGAAGAGATGTTTAGATTTTGGAGAAAGTGCAAAGAAGAACAGCTAAGATGATTAACGGCCTGAAGACTATAACACATGAACATTTTCAGGATTTGGGTGTGGCTAGTCTGCAGAAAAGAAGGATTAAGAGTGACATGATTGCAGTATTCCAGTATTGGAGAGGCTGCCACAAAGAGGAGGGGGGCAATTTATTTTCCAAAGCACCAGAGGGCAGGACAAGAAATAATGCATGTAAAATAATCAAGGAGAGAAGCAACCTCGAATTAATGAGAATCTTCCTTAAAGTGAAGACAATTAACCATTGGAACAGCTTTCCTTCAGACACTGCAGTTGCTTCATCAATGGACGTTTTAAAAAAGAGACTTTGATAAGTCACTTGTCTGAAAGTGATCCTATAGGAATATCAATAGATCCTGAAATAGTATAGAATCTCCTGCTTGAGCCCAAAGTGCGGGTAGGGGTGCCATCCCCCGAGGACTTGTATCGGGCTTAGGACTTGAGGCACCAGGGCTCCATCAATTCCTAGATGGACAGAAGGAGAAAGTTATGTCTGGGGGGTCTTTAAAAAGAAAAGAAAAATCTTCTTGCAATTCAATAGTGGATCCAGAAGTGAATTAAAATCTCTCTCCGGCAACTCCCATCTCATCAAATTGGAACCCCAAAATGTTATCAGTAGATTTTTGTCTAAAATTAGGTGAATTTTGGGTTGGGCCATAAAAATGATTCATGCCATCTAGTAGTCTGTTTACCTACTAAAAAAATCTATACAAGTTAAAGATGTTTTTAATAAAATGCCAAATTGAAACTTCAATTTTCACTGATTTAAAAATGCTCTATCCGTTTTGTTTCAATATTTTTTCTCTTTCAGAATTTGCATTTCTTGTTCAAACAAATAGTCACGATTTTCACTTTGTAAAGCCACTGCCTTTTTTTAGCTATTCCACAAAGATCTTTAATGTTCCCAGAGGCAAATGGGCTTATTATGAAAAAACAACAACCCACACCTGAAATGTTGTTCTTTGTCAGGGTGGCAACCAGATTAAATCCCTGCTTTAAGTTAGAAATAAAAAATTGAATATTCTTCAGCATTATAGAATTAACAGTTATTAAAAACAATCCCTTAAGAAAGAGAAACATTGTTAGCAAAGTACTCTGAGCTGGAGCGGACCTTTTAAAGACCCTCTTTAAAATTAATGGGGGGTCACCCAGACACTCCCCATTAATCCATCCTAGAGGTGTGCCAGTTGGAGCATTTGCTGAAGCGAGGATCAAGAGGGATCCTCCAAGGCTCTGCTGTGATCTTGGGATCTGCCTGATCTCAGTCCTAATTGCCACCCCCTACCCTATCCCAAGAGCCCCCTTCTGAATTTTTGACCTCCTCATCCTGGGCTTGATAGTGTGAGAGGGGAAGTTTTGGAAACTAATTTGAAGCTGAAATCTCAGGAATGCACCAAATTGGAAGAAAAAAGGGGAACTCAGACACAAAACAGGAGATGTAGAAACCAAAGTCAGTCAGAAAGGGAATCAGATGCCTTTGCATGGATGCTCAAAGCATGAGAAAGAAACAAGATAAAGGTGGAACCCAAAGGCTGGTGTCACCTTACTGGAATCATTGAACCTTTGTGGAAGGAAACACTCAACTGGAAGGTGCAACTGAAGAGATTTAATGGGGGGGGGGGGAATTGCATAGCAACTGTCCAAAATAAGTGGGAGACACTGACAGAAACTTGTAGTTTTATATAAATAAATGTATTTAGCATCTACATTCACAGCAGGGAAGACAGGAATATACGGAGGTAAATCAAAAACAGCGCAGAAGAAAAAGGTGGGGAAAAGGGAAACGCCCCATTTCCACTTGCAAGCAACCAATCAGAGCACAGATCGCCTCTGGTGAGAGCCCCGCCCTCACTCAGCTACAACTGGGTGTTTGAGACCTTTGTCCCCTTCTCCAGCTATTAAATTGGAAATTTTCACATTTATTCAAAAGAAAAAGACCCAAAATGAGGCCATCCTTGTCAAATAACGAGATAAAAGCTAATTTGATTCCTGGCTTTGAGCTTAACTTGGCTGTTACCTATCTACCTCTTTGGCCTGCTTCAAGCTGATACCTCATTTTATCAACTTCAAAGTTACCTCATATGTTGCATATGTACAGTAATGCTATATCTGATCTCTATAAGGTTACCTGCTTTTTGTTTTTACCTCAGGTTACCTCAGCATAGAATAGGGAGACATTACCTCAGACGGTGATTTGAGAAGAGGAGGAAGAATAATACTTAATTCTTTCCTGAGGTAAAATTGGCCCGAAACTTGACTTAAGCGCCTGTTGCGATGACTCATTGGGGAAATTGCCAGAAGGGCAAGGTGTCGCAATGACCCATTAAGGAAATTACCAGACACACGCCCAGAGGCAAGGTGTTGCAATGACCCATTAAGGAGATTACCAAACACACGCCCAAGGCATAACAAGGTATGGGGTGAAGAGAAGGCATGGCCTTATCACCTGCATAGCCTTGCAGGATAGCAATCATCTGTATAGCTTCACATGATAGCAATCATCTGTATAGCTTCACATGATAGCAATCATCTGTATAGCCTTTTGTTAACAATCATGTATCTCCATAATCCGGTTATGACTCATTGTAACCAGACAAATAAAAGAGGGTGCTTCAGCTCATTCGGGGCGCTCTCATCCCGAGGAAACATCGTGTCCGTGTGTTTTCAGTACCAGTCAGATGCGACGCCCGGTGCCCTCCTAGAGGCTACCGTGACACACCAGCACTCATCCCTGCTAGGGACCAAGGATCTCCGTGGCCGGTAGCACGTACCGGCAATCATCCCTTCAAGGGACCAGAAGGATTTCCCAACAGTTTTCTGTCTTCCTTCACATAACATCGAAGTTCCCAACAACAGCAAGACAGAAGTTGGATTTCCCAGACAGCCTTCTGGTCCTTCTGACTGCCCAACTATTTCTGACAAGATTTTGGACCCTCCTCTGATATTTAGGGAGCCTTCAGGGCAGTTGCTCTTGAGGAAGCGAGTTCAAATCCTCCAGAGATATTTTTCTCCATCTCCACAGATGGTCCCTGCACAGGAAGGAGGAGAAGATGGAGAAATTGCCGTCTCTGGAGACCCCGAAGCCATGGAGGCATTGAGAGCGGTCTTTCCTCCTAGTCCCATGCCCATCATCCCTGCCCTCTGCCCCTCAGACCCGCTCCTTCCATAATCCTGGCAGTTTGCGCCAAATTCACAAGGGGGCGCGCTTCGCCAAGAGAAGGGAACATCCGGCATTTCCCCACTGGTCCACTGGAGGGCGAATGTCACAACTGGGTTTTTAAGGGAGGCCGTTGAAGGAAGTGACATCACAAACGCTTGCCACTCTAGGAGAGTACAGTCGCCAGCTTTAATCCCTGTGGTTTTACAGGCGGCGGAGGGGTTGCGGCGTTCTGGTGGGTAGATGTCCAGACGACCGCGGGGAGGGGGGGGGGCGCTCTTCCCGGTTTCCATGCTCCCCAGCGGCCCTCTCCATGCAGTGGGAAGCGGGGATACCAGGAAGGCGGCGGGGAACTTTTCTCGCCCCATCCGGGGAAGAGCCCGAGGGGGGAGAGGAGGGTCGGCTTTGCGGAGGCCCAGCAGGAGAGGAGAGAAGCCGGGCGAGGAGGAGGCAGGATTCGCACCGGGATCCCCGAGGATCCTGTCTCCGGAGGGGAAAAGAAGCGGGGCGGCCTCTCCAGCTGCCTACTTCCCGGGCCTGCTCGGAGGGACCTGGGCCCCACGCTGGGATGAGCCGCTTGGGGCTCCGGGCAGGTTGGAGGAAGGGGGTTCACGGGCTGAATTCCATTTTCTAATTCTTGGCGTTGGTTTTTCTATCCATCCCTGGTACAGAAACTCGAAACCGTTTGAAATCTTTGCAAGGCAACATTTTCGCTTGGGGAGAGCAGAATAAGTTGCAAGGATCCGTCCTGCAGCGCCAGAAATGGCCCAGTGAAGAAAGAAGCATCTGGAGATCCACAAGAGTCCTTGGACCCATTTGGAGTTGCTTGAATAACAGGAAGAATGGAGACACAAACTTTTGCAAAGGAGGGAAGCGGAACAGGCCCTTCAGCTGTTCAGCCTGAGAAGGGTGGGACGTTCTGTACAAGATCTGATCACGAGATCCTTGAGGAGGAAACCATCCTCCCTACAGAAGTTCAGCCCTGGAACTTCATGCAATACCAGGAGGCTGAGGGCCCCCGAGGACTTTGCAGCCGACTCCACGACTTTTGTAGGCTATGGCTGAGACCAGAAAAGCACACAAAAGCCCAGATGTTGGACCTGGTGGTTCTGGAGCAGCTCCTGGCTCTCCTGCCCCCAAAGATAGAGAGATGGGTGCGGGAGTGTGGAGTAGAGACCAGCTCCCAGGCAGTGGCCCTGGTGGAAGGCTTCCTCCTGAGCCAGGCTGAGGAGCAGAAGGAGCAGGTCAAGCTGCAGGTGAGACTTTAGGAAGCTCACCCCTCCTTCCCAAACTTCTCTGACATTCATAATATGGGGCAATGTCCCACCAATTCTTGTAGGACATTGTTCCAGTGTTTTCTCATTCAACCACATGGTTGGATATTGGGGGTTTGAGGTTGTGTTCCGGATATAAGAATCCACTTTATGTCGTGTGGATGTACACTAATTCTACTTTTTTCCTTCCTCCTATTTGAAGTCCTTCACTGTAGATATCAGAGATCCTGAGGGAAAGAAGAATCCATCAAATCCCCCCCAGGAGCTATTTTTCAGGAAGATCCCTTGGGAAGATCAAAGTGAGGACATCTCAAAAGGTAATCCAAGCTCCTCTAATTACCCAGAAAGATCTCATCTGCCTTATCGTCTTCTCTTCTGAAGTATACCTTCTCTTATTTTCTTAAATAAGTATTTTGAAATTATTTTATAATTACAGAGAAACAAAGAATGAAGTTTTCCGATTTTTATGATGGAGCTCAAACAGCAGTTGATCCTCCAAATCAAGTAAGAAAGCGAAAAATTATTACATTAGTATTCTCCTTTCCTTGAGGCAGTGAAATGGGTGTGCAGAGGTCTCTCTCCTATTTTCCCTCTTGTTTGGACTGGATGATTTTTGTGTTCCTGTGCAACTTGGACAGCATAATAGCAGGTTCAGGTTGCTCTTAACCAGCATAGCTTCCTCTGTAGATTATTCCTGGGACACAATGGTTTGTCATTTCTACTCTCAGATTCTGTTTAGGAACTTCTTTTTTAAAGACCACAGGTTAACTGGTTCTGCTAGATACTGCTCCAATTATGAGTTTAGAATTTTTTAACAAGTCCTTCAAGAAATAGCAATAAACATATCACTGTAGTAGTAACTGCTAGAGACCCGTTCTTTTTGTAATTCTTGGACTTGGAATTGTGCAAGGATAATGAAAAATAACTAAATACTCACATTGCCACATTACCAGTTTTAAAAAGCCTTGTTCATAAGCAGTAGTTCAAAAAATAAGCAAATTATATAAAAAATAAAACAATTTTAAAATCCAAAGAGAATGGCCATGTCATATCTAATCACGATACTTTGGGCTACAAAATAATTTCCAATCCTCTGATTTGTGCCTGGATTAGGAGACCAAATTTGCAAAGGCTGAGAAACGACCTTTGCAGAGAATTTTCCCTTTTGTTTTCTTCCATTCAGCCAATGGCACAGATTACTAGATCAATTAATGACAGGCAGAGTGATAGATCAGTTGATTCAGAAGTGGGATTACTTTACTGAAAGGCACTGTAAATTCTGCAGAATCAATCAACTTGATAAATCTTGCCCCAAATATTTCTTCAAACAAATGTTCAGAATTGTCCATTTTCTCATCTAAAATTAAAATTAGGACTTGTGTGAAGCACAGCCATTTAACTTAGTGCATAACTTCGCTTTGGAAATTTGGGAACCATGGAGCAGAATACTGTAACAGAGTTGGTAGGGATCTTGGAGGTCCTCTAGCCCACCCCCCTGCTCAGACAGGAAGCCCTATAACATTGCAGATAAATGGCTGTCCAATTTCTTCTTAAACACCTCCAGTGTTGGATCACCCACAATTCCTGGAGGGAAGTCATTCCACTGATTAATTATTCTCACTGTCAGGAAATTTCTCTTTAGTTGTAGGTTGGTTCTCTCCTTGAATAGTTTCCATCCATTGCTTCTTGTCCTGCCTTCAAGTTCTTTGGAGAATAGTTTGTGCTCCTCTTCATTGTGGCAGCCCCTTAGATATTGCAACACTGCCATCGTGTCATTCGCAGTCCTTCTTTTCATTAAAGTAGACATACCCAATTCCAGCAAACACTTTATATGTTTTACCCTCCAGGACCCTAATCATTTTGGTTGCTCTTCTCTGCACTCTTTCTAGAGTCTCAAGATCTTTTTTACATCTGTCAACCAAAACTGGATACAATGTCCCTAAGTGTGGTCTTATCAAGGCATTATAAAGTGGTACTAACACTTCATTGATCTTGATTAAATCCCTCTCTTAACACAGCCTATGATTGTGTTGGGTTTTTTTGGCAACTGTAGCTATACTGTTGGCTCATGTTTAAGTGATTGTCCACTAGGACTCCAAGATCCCTGTTGCACTTTCAGTTATTGAGCCAGATATGACCTATTCCAGTGATGGTGAACTTTTTCGGCACCGAGTGCCCAAACTGGAATGGGCGTGCATGTCCGTGCATGTGTGCGTGCCTCAGCATTGAAAAGACCAGCTGGATGGTAGGTGCATCCCTGTTTTTTGGCTGTTTTTTGCTGTTTTGGGGGAGGTATTTTCTAGGCCTTTTGGGGGGCAATTTCAAGCCGTTTTTTGGGCCAAAAACAGCCTCTTTTTTGGCCTTTTTTTGGTGCTCCAGCGCCTGCAAAGACCAGCTGGCTGGGGAATGTCCAGAGAGGGCTCTGTGGAGCAGAAACCAGAGAAAAGCTGGTGATGGCGTGCATGCCACAGAGACAGCTCTGTGTGCTGCCTCTGCCACATGTGTCATACTTTCGTCACGACAATTTGGTCTCGTGGAAATTTAATGAGTTCCCCTTCTATCCTTTTGCCTAAATCATTAATGAAGGTGAACAGATCTTGCTAATTCTCCTGTTCCGTTCTTTTTTCCATGTTCAGGGGAGCCTTGTGTCCTTTGAGGATGTGGCTGTGTATTTCTCTGAGGAGGAATGGTCTCAGCTGGATTCTGATCAGAAAGCGCTGCATTCGGAAGTCATGCTTGAAAACCATAGGAACGTGGTCTCTCTGGGTAAGAGTTTTCTAATTCCCAAGCAGAGAGTTCAAAAGACAGATTATAGTTAGTTTTTATTTAAAAATCCCTAATCAGATATTGTCTCATGGGAGGGAGACTCCTAGGAAGGAAAGAGTCTGGGTGGGCCTGGCTAGTTATGTGATTGGGTGGGTGTGGCCAATTTAGCAGTCTATTTTGCCTTTGTCCTTCCTAAGTTGTGCTTGCTCAAATTTATTTAATAATATCCCACTCCCCGAAGAGAAAAAAGAGCGCAAATTTTCTTGCCACTTGCCTTAATTACAACAGCAGGTTCAGGTTCCTTAAAATAGGCCATTGACAAAAGAATGAAACAAACAGGATTTCCTTCAAAATTACTCTTGATCAAATGTTCCAGATGACTATACAATAAACTAGACTGAGAAATGCACCAATGAAGACTGTAACTAAAACCGTCATGATTTGGGAAAGAGAACCACTCTAAAAGTCATTAGCATTGCATTTTTCTGAATGCACCATATACCTTTATGTAAATTGACTTCTGATGCATTTCACTCATGGAATGACCTTTTGTTGTTACTTCCAGCAATATTAATCTGGATTTCTTACTTTTATTTAAAACAAACAGATTTCAAATGATATAAACACCATTGAGATCGTCTGAAGGCAGACAAACACAAACCCCAACGATTTCCTCTCTCTCTCCCCTCTCTCTCTCTCCCCTCTCTCTTTCTCTCATACACACAAACCCCTCAGTGTTCTTTGCAAAGTATATATTAGATATATAAAGGAAACGTTAGGGACAGAAGCGTCCAGTAACCCCATTAACTTAAAGCTGTTAAGGACAGGCAATACCTTCATGCTGATTAAATCTAAAAGAAGCCAAATCAGGAGGACTGACCAGAAAGTGACTCCCTAATAACTAAGGACAGGTCCTCCTCAAGTTTCATTTAGAATTGGAGGAGTGACAGAAAGAGAAGAAAAGATTTAAGTTAAATAGTCTTAGTCTGGTAATTTCACAGCTTAGCAGTTTAGGTCCCAGAACACAGGCAATGAAGCAAAAGAGAGAGAGAGAGAGATGGCAGCTAGAGGCAAACTCCCCCCCTCTTTTTTTTTAAATGTCTGGGATGATTTTAATGGAGGCCAAGGGAGGCACAAATGTAGAAAATTGCCCACAAAAAAGGGGGGAATGCTTAATTCATGGCTTTGGTTTTAATCGGGTTGATTCCTCAAGATTTCTCACGAACAAAAAAGGGAGAGGAAGGGAGAGAGAAAACACACGTTCACACACATGTAGACAAACACACGCAGAGGAGACAAATCCAAAGTTGGAGAAGGGACCCTTACAAGCCTTCTGCACCCTCAACTCATTTTTTTCCAAAGGAGAAAGACCCCAGCCCAGAAATGACGCTCCCAATGCTGGAGTGCTGCATTGTGAAGTGAGGAAAAGGGGGAAGAAAAACATAGCAACTTTAGAAATCCAGGGAGAAACCCCACCCCAGCCTCCTGCTCTCCCACGTGGCGGCATCTGAATTAAAGTAGGCGAGGTTTGGAACTAGAGGAGGCTAGTGATTGAGCAGGGAATCCAGAGTCGGAGAGATCCACTGCCAGCCGGAGCAGTGTCAGCCTTGGGGATTTAGGTTTTGGCTCTCCTTTTACTTCCTTCTTTTCCAGTGAATGGCAGGAAGTGCGTTTGGTTTGCAGAGTCTGAGGTTTACTTTCACTTTTGGCCATTGTCCACTTCCCAGCCAAGCAATGCTGCTTACTTTGCTGCCTCTGCACAAAAATCATCGCTTTCTTTCTTCTTCCTTCTTTCTCATCTTCCTTCCCTGCCTGACCCCTTTTCATTCCCATCTTGTTCCAGAGAGTTTGGCAGTGCTGCCGATAGCCATGCTTACCTTGGCTGTGGCTTTCCCACATGGGGCTGAGCGGGGGCAGTCCCAGTGAAAGAGAAGCACACAGGCTTCAAGGCCGGGCCAGGGAGCATACCATGTAGGCGCTGATGCTGGGCGTGGCACTTGGATGGTGGCCATTCAGCCTGGAACGCAGTCAGTCCATGGCTCAGCATTGGAGCCAGCTAGGGGCCACCCCTGCTGCCTCAGCCCTGGCTGTGTTTTGGTCTGGATGGTAGTCATCAATTATAGATTATCAGCTGGCCAGCCAGGGCTGAGGCACTGGATTGCAGTCCTTTGTGTGTCTCAAGGGCAGCCTCCCAGTCCAGATCTAGCCACATCACAGGCTGGATCCGTCCCATGGGTTGTAGTTTGAGGACTCCTGGATTACGTGCTTTCTGTGCTGTTTTTATCTGTATTGTTCCATTTCTACTTGAAGTTATTTGTCAATGCTGAAAAGAATGAGATATGCTTTTATGTGTCCCCTGGAGGTCATATAAGAGGAATGTGTTGTCATTTGTCCTCTGAAACGTCCCAATATTGTGTGAGAACAGAACTTTCACTCTGAGGCCATGGAAGAGCATTCTCCCAATCCAATTCAGGAACAAAGACTTCATGTAATATGACTCAGAGCATCCTAATGTATAGGTAATGCCCGAGTAATGACAGTTCACTTAGAAACCATTCAAAGTTATGATCTAGCCCCTCCCTCCTAATACTTAGAGCCTGTGCCGAAATTATGAATGTTGCAGGACTACGGCCGTCCACACTTATGAATGGCAGCAGAGGCGAGGCAACATTTGCCCTATCTATTGCCCCACCCTGTCGAGATTTATCCTGTGATGTTGTAGCGAGCCATCGTTTCCTTTGCCTGCTTTGGTTCATTTGCAGAAACTATAGGGCTAAAGTAATGACAGATCACTTGAGATCAGTAGAACAAAATCTCGAAGTACTGATCTCATGTGATATCGCACTATAGTAAGTTCTCTCCTAACTGAAGACTGTACCAGATCTGTCCGAAGGGCCCCTGCAAGCTAATGAGACTTTGGGGCAGTGAAATAGCCTTTCTTGAAGCCTTCCAACCTTTTCGGTCTCAGCGCAAAGAGCTTTTACAAACCAATTAGAGGTTTCAAGCAAAGGATATTGTCCAAAAGTCTCATCACTGGGATCAAGGAACAAGCCGAGTAGGGGTCTGACCTGCCAGACACATGCCACAGAGGAGCTGTTCCAAGGTACACCGGGGAAGAAGCTTGTTTCAAAATTATTTAAGTTCTCATAGGTCTCTGCTGAAATTAACCCACTCCAATAAATCTTACATTTTCTCCTAATTTCTTCTGATTACTCCTTAACGCAAAACTGGCTTTGAGTGAGATTTCCATATATATATATAGATAATTGTAAAGAAAGATATATTTTCTAGGTATTTTCAAAGCTTTCATGACTCAAGAATATAAAAATCATGTCTATATGACAGCACTGTAAGCTTGGAAAATGCAACATAATGAAAATTTGGAAAAATTCAGAAGAAAATTCATTGACTTTCTACAATTTGATCTTTTTCTCTAACTTTGTTATTGTTTTCATTTCTCTTCCACTTTGAAGGTAATAATGGGCAGGAGAATCAAGATTCCTGTGAACTGTTCCAAGTGATCAATGCTAAAGATGGAATGGGGAAGTTTGGAATTCGAATGGAATTAGAAAGCCATGAGAGAAACCAGTCAAATATTTGGAATCAGGAAAGCTCATCTTCCACTGATGCTCCGAAGCAAGACATTTTTGCCCAACAAGAGAATATGAGGAAAAAATATATTGGGAAAAGTATGGAACTAATCAAAGATAAATTACATGTAAATGAAGACTACTTAACCCAAAAGAAAGGAGATGATGCTATAAGACACAACGGACAAAATTACAATGGGACATTCATTCTTTCTCTTGGAAATAACTTCCTTACTTCTCAAAAAGTGATTGACACAGAAGAGAAGCCTTATAAACGTTTGGAAAGTGGAACATGTTTTAGAACAAGCAGGCAACTTACTTCCTATGAAAGAATTCACACTGGGGAGAAATGGTATTCAGAAGCACCTGTAGCCCGTGTAGCCCAATCCCGCCAAGCAACAGGAAAACCATATAAATGCATGGAGTGTGGGAAAACCTTTATTCATAGCAATGGACTTACAAGTCATAAAACGATCCACACGGGAGAGAAACCATATAAATGCATGGAGTGTGGAAAGACCTTTGCTCTGAGCAATAGACTTACTACGCACAAAAAGATCCACACAGGAGAAAAACCATTTAAGTGCATGGAGTGTGGAAAAACCTTTACTCAACGTGGTCATCTTATTTCCCATCAGATGATCCACACAGGGGAGAAGCCATTTAAATGCATGGAGTGTGGAAAAACCTTTGCTCACAGAGGTAATCTTAATTCCCATCAGATGATCCATACAGCAAAGAAATATAAATGCATGGAGTGTGGAAAAACTTTTACTCAAAAAAGTAGTCTTATTTCCCATCAGGTGATCCACATAGGGGAAAATCCGTTTAAATGCATAGAGTGTGGTAAAACCTTTACGCGTAGCTATGAACTTACTATCCACAAAAAGAGACACATGGGAGAGAAACCATATAAATGCATACAATGTGGGAAAACCTTTATTTGCAGCTATGAACTTACTATCCACAAAAAGAGACATAAGGGAGAGAAACCGTATAAATGCATGGAGTGTGGGAAAACCTTTACGCGTAGCTATGAACTTACTATCCACAAAAAGATCCACACAGGAGAGAAACCATATAAATGTATGGAATGTGGAAAGACCTTTGCTCTGAACAACAGACTTAATATCCACAAAAAGATCCACACAGGGGAAAATCCATTTAAATGCATGGAGTGTGGGAAAACATTTACTCAAAGGAATGGACTTAGAAATCACAAAATGATCCACACAGGAGAGAAACCATATAAATGCATGGAGTGTGGAAAGACCTTTGTTTACAACAATAGTCTTACTATCCATAAAAAGATCCACACAGGGGAAAATCCATTTAAATGCATGGAGTGTGGGGAAACCTTTACTCATAGTAATGGACTTCGAAATCACAAAATGATCCACACAGGACAGGAACCATATAAATGCAGGGAGTGTGGGAAGATCTTTACTCATAGAAGTCAACTTATTAATCATAATAGGAGCCACACAGGGGAAAAACCTTTTAAATGCATGGAGTGTGGGAAAACCTTTACTCAGCGTGGTCATCTTATTTCCCATGAGATGATTCATACAGGGAAGAAGCCATTTAAGTGCAGGCAATGTGGAAAGACCTTTGTTCAACGTGGTCATCTTATTTCCCATGAGATTATCCACACAGGGGAGAAACCATATAAATGCATGCAATGTGGTAAAACCTTTACTCGTAACTATGATCTTACTATCCACAAAAAGAGACACGCAGGAGAGAAACCATATAAATGCATACAATGTGGGAAAACCTTTATTCGTAGCAATGAACTTAGGATCCACAAAAAGATCCACACAGGAGAAAAACCATTTAAATGCATGGAGTGTGGAAAGACCTTTGCTCAGAGCAGTGGACTCAGCAACCACAAAATGATCCACACAGGAGAGAAACCATATAAATGCATGGAATGTGGAAAGACCTTTGCTCTGAACAATAGACTAACTATCCACAAAAAGATCCACACGGGAGAAAAGCCATATAAATGCATGGAGTGTGGAAAGAGCTTTGCTCAGAATGGTAATCTGACTTCTCATAAAAGGATCCACGCTCGGAAGAAAGTATATAGCAATAGCAATTCTGCTTTAGACTTACATAACAATATGCAAAGCTTTATAGCAGTCTTTGAGGAGTTTACAAAGTCAGCATATTGTCCCCAGCAATCTGGGTCCTCATTTTATGGACCTGAGACAGATTAATGACTGAATCCACCATGAGCCAGTCAGATCGAACTCAGCTTTCAGCATTTCCTCCATTTTGGAACTGGTTTTCTTTTTCTTCAGAATGTTTCCGAGGGCAGAAGAAATAGATTCCCCGGGATGTTCATCAGAAGAGGCTGGAGGGGTCTCTGCCATTTCTGCTTTCCCCCTTCAATGTGAGGCTGTGAATAATATTAGAAGGGCACCTGTATATATTGAATTAAAGAAATCAATAAACATTTTCCTGATTGTGATTTCTCTGCCTGTTTTCCATCTTAACTCCACTTAAGATTGAATTTCCCAACAACCGCAAGACAGAAGCTGGGTTTTCCCAGACAGCTTCCTGGTCCTTCTGACTGTCCAGCTGTTTCTGAGAGGATTTGGACTCTTTTGAGGCCCCCCACAATCTCTACTGAGCTTTCAGGGTGGCTGTTCTTGAGGGAAGTGAATTCAAATCCTCCAGAGATTTTTCTCCATCTCCACAGACGGTTCATGCACAGGAAGGAGAGGAAGATGGAGAAATTGCCACCTCTAGAGACCACAAAGCTTTTAGTGGGCAGGGAGCCATTGAGGGGCCTTTCTTCCTACTCTTATGCCCATCCCTGCCCTCTCTCTTCCCCTCAGGGGAGCTCCTTCCCCCCCCCCCCCACGCTCTTTGTACAATCTTGGCAGTTTGGGCCAAATCCACCAAGGGAACCTTCTGCCAAGAGAAGGGAACATCAGGCTTTCCCCCCTGGTTTGCTGGAGGGCGAACATCACAGCTCACTTCTTTTTTTATTTTTTTTTTTATAACAACAGAATCAAATAAAACCTTTCTGTTCATCAGTGTGTCAGTTGACTACACATTTCTTTGTGCACATAATACCATTATACATATTTTACTTATATATGTTTATAATCCTAATCAGTATTTTATATCACATATATCACTTTATTATATTATCCTTAACATATTTATTGATTTTCAATAATATATTTCATTCATTTTCTTACTCTTATCTAACTCATTAGTTTATCAGTAATATTATACTGTACTTACATATTTTAATTTCTTACTCTTCTTTCTAGCCATTCATAAAATAAGTTCCAAATTTTATAATTTTTTTCCTCTTGTTCTCTAATTGCCATTGTCAATCTACTCATTTCTGTACATTCCATTTTCTTTATTATTTCCTCATCCATCGGAATTTTCTCTTTCCCAATTTTGTGCAAATACAATCCTAGCTGCTGTTAATACGTTGATAATCAAGTAGGTTTAACTCTTCGTTATAACCCACAGGCAAAATTCCCAATAAAAATGTCTCTGGTTTTAAATCTATAGATTGTTTTATCATTTTCTCCAGCCACATATGATTCTAGTCCAATACTTTTTAGCTTCTGTGCATGTCCAACACATACGGTAGTATGATCCTGGTAACCTCTGACATTTCCAGCACTTCGCCGACTTATCTTTAAACACCTTGGCAATTCTTGTTGGGGGTAAATGCCACCTTTAAAACATACTAATTCTCTTTATAGGCATAGTTAATTTATAGTTTCTAGACGATAGTATCTGCCATTTATGCACGTCTCTTCTATATCCAAAGTTTTCCCCCCACGCACAGCTCACTTCTCTGAGGAGGCTCTTGAAGTGAGTGAGCTCACAAACGCTTGCCGCTCTAGGACACCCTACTCGCTCTCCTTAACAGAGGCTTCGGGAGAGTCTGGCGAGGGAAGATCCAGGCGTACGTCAGATGAGGGGGGGGGCCGATCGTATCAGTTTCCATGCTCCAAAGCCGTCCTCCCTGCAGCGGGAGGCGGAAGAAGCGGGGATGTCAGGAAGGTGGCAGGGCTCCCCTCCCACCTCTTGTCTGGGGAAGAACCCGAGGTGGGGGGAGGGGAGGGTCGGCCTTGTGGAGGCCTAACAGGAGAGAAGCGAGGAGGCAGGATTTGCACTGGGCTCCCCGAGGGCCCGATCCTGTCTCCGAGGGGAAGAGAAGTGGGCCGGCCTCTCCAGCGGCCTCCTTCCAGGCCCTCCTCGGGGAGACCTGGGCCCTGCGCTGGGATGAGCCGCTTGGGGCTCCGGGCAGGTTGGGTGAAGGTTGCTCAGTGGCTGAATTCCACTTTCTAATTCAAATTTCTTTTTTTTTCTTTCCATCCCAGGTACAGAAACTCAAAGCCATTTCAAATCTTTACAAACCAACGTTTTCCCTTTGGGGGGGAGAGTAGAATAAGGTGCAGGGATCCGTCCTGCGGCCCCAGAAATGGTCCTGTGAAGGAAAAGGCATCTGGAGTTCCACAAGAGTCCTTGGACCCATTTGGGGTTGCTCTGCATAACAGGAAGAATGGAGACACAACCTTTTGCAAAGGAGGGAAGCGGAACAGACCCTTCAGCTGTTCAACCTGGGAAGGGTGGGAAGTTCTGTACAAGACCTGATCACGAGATCCTTGAGGAGGAAACCATCCTCCCTACAGAAGTTCAGCCCTGGAACTTCATGCAATACCAGGAGGCTGAGGGTCCCCGAGGACTTTGCAGCCGACTCCACGAAATTTGTAGGCGATGGCTGAGATCAGAAAAGCACACAAAAGCCCAGATGCTGGATCTGGTTGTTCTGGAGCAGTTCCTGGCTCTCCTGCCCCCAAAGATAGAGAGATGGGTGCGGGAGTGTGGAGTAGAGACCAGCTCCCAGGCGGTGGCCCTGGCAGAAGGCTTCCTCCTGAGCCAGGTGGAGGAGCAGAAGGAGCAGATCAAGTTCCAGGTGAGATACTTTAGGGAGCTCAGAAGGGAATAGAGAATATTTTTGAATACTTCACCCCTCCTTCCTCCAAACTTCTTTGACATTCATAAAATGGGGCAATGTCCCACGTATATTGTAGGACGTTGTTCCATTGTTTTCTCACTCAACCTCACTGATGGATATTGAGGGCTTTGGGGTTGTGTTCCGAATATAAGAATCCGCTTTATGTCATGTATATTAATTATGCTTTTTTCCTTCCTCATGTTTGAAGTGCTTCACTGTGGAGATCAGAGATCCTGAGGGAAAAAAGAATCCATCAAATCCCCCCCAGGAGCTATTTTTCAGGAAGATCCCTTGGGAAGATCCAAGTTGGGACACCTCTGGAGGTAATCAAAGTTCCTCCAATTACCCATCTTGTCTTCACTATCCCTTCTCTTCTATAGAATTCTTCCTCCTATTTTAATAATTACACATTTTGAAATTATTTATTCCTTACAGAGAAACAAAGAATGGAGTTTTCTGGTTTTTATGATGGAGATCAAACAGCGGTTGAACCTCCAAATCAAGTAAGAAAGGGAAAAGTTATTAAATTGATATTCTCCCTTCAGGAAGTGAAGTAGGTGTTATTTTTGTGTTCTTCCACAATATGGACAGCAGAATAGCAGGTTCAAGTTGCTGTCAGACAGCATGGCTTCCTCTGGTTATCTTGTTCTGCTAGGTACTCCTCCAACTTGAGTTTACAAGAAGCAATTTTAAAAAGTCCTCTCTTGTAGCCAACTCCATATTTTAGTCCAACATTTCTGGGCTTCCGGGATGACCACTAGGGAGACTTTTAAGATGTAGTCATTTAGGATTTACAGTTAGTTATCAGAGTGAGGATATAGACATGTAACCCCATATCTAACTCCTTAACTGAAGCAGCCCTACAGGTAGTTCTTATTTTCTGACCATAACTGGGACCCTTGCTAAGCATGGTGGTTGTTAAGTGAATCGCAACTGACTTTGTGACCTTTTTTGCCACTGCTGTTAAGAAAATCACTGCAGTTTTTAAGTGAATCGTGTAGTTGTTAAGAAAATCCAGCTTCCCCCAATGACTTTCCTTGTCAGAAGCCATAGAAGAAGGAAGTGGAAGAAACTGCTAGAGACACATTCTTTTTATAATTCTTTGACTTGGAATTATGCAAGGCTAATGAAAAATAAATGAATATTCACATTGCCACATTACCATTTTTAAAAAGCCTTATTTATAACTTCTAGTTCAAAAATAAAATATTTAAAAAATAAAGCAGACTATTAAAATCCAAAGGGAGTGGTCGTGTTGAGCATGTAATCAAGATACTTTAGGCTACAAAATAATTTCCAATCCTCTGATTTGCACCTCAATTAGGAGATCAACTATTCCCACTTTGGAAAGACTGAGAAATGACTTTCCCAGGGAATTTTTTCTTCTTTGTTTTCTTCCATTCAGCCAATGGCTCAAACTACTAGATCAATGAATGATAGACAGAGTGATAGATCCGTTGGTCTAGAAGTTGGATTACTTTACTGAAAGGTACTGAAGGTTTTACAGAATCAATCAACTTGATAAAACTTCCCCAAATATTTCTTCAGTGAAAGTAACTTTCATATTTGCCCATTTTCTCACCTAAAATTAGGACATGCAACACACTGCTATTTAACACAGTGCATATCTCTGCTTTGGGAATTTGAGAACAACGGAACAGAATATCACGGTAGGGATCTTGGAGGTCTTCTAGTCCAACACCCTGCTCAGGCAGGAAGCCCTATAACATTTCAGCTAAACGGCTGTACAATTTCCTCTCAAACATCTCCAGTGTTGGAATATCTGTTGAGGTAATTCCCTGTTAGGAGAATACAGGGAGACGTATTGAGAACAGTGTTTGAATAATACACAGCACACAGATACACTGTACAGTAAATGTAGGCTTTTTACTTTCAATAAAGGTTTAAACAAAGTTTAAAAACAATCCAAAGTCATTCACAGGTTAAATCAGTCAGTTTTCAGTCCAGGGATAGATAATCCAATAACAAAGTCCAGTGTCAAAAACAGTTCAGCATCAGACTTACATCAAATCCAAGAATACCAGTCAATTTGGAAGAACAGCAATATTCTCCAACAGAAGGAAAAACAAAGACTCACTGAGACTTCTTCTGAGACTAAGACTAAGACTAAACAACCCAGGTTTCTGACTCCATCTTATGGCTGTTTGAGATACCACATCCAATTACACTTTTAGGATTCTCTTAAAGATACTTTATTAAAATGTTTGAACTGGTTTATATATTTTCAACCCAAATAGCTGTTAGGTGACTTACATTCCTAACAGTATCCACAATTTCTGGAGGCAAGTCATTCTACAGATTCATTGTTCTCACTGTCAGGAAATTTCTGTTTAGTTGTACATTGATTCTCTCCTTGAATAGTTTCCATCCATTGCTTCTTGGTACGCTGCTATCATGTCACCCCCTAGTTCTTCTTTTCATTAAACTAGACCAGGGTCCTGCAATCTTAAACCCTCAAAGAGCCATTTGGATCTATTTCCCACAGCAAAAAACAACAACACTGAGAGCCACAAAATCTGGGGGGGTATAGCCCACTCGATGTCACTCATTCCTACCCAGTCAACCACACCTACCCAGCCACAAAACTCTTGTCTCTCTCTTCCCACTGCCTCTCTATCTCCCACCCTCTCACCCACTTCTCTGTATATCTCTCTCCCCTCTTCCCCCTCTCTTCCCTTCTCTATCTCTCCCTCTCTATCTCTCCCTATCTTCCCCTATCTCTCCCACTCTGTATCTCTCCTCCTTTGTGTGTGTATCTCCCTCTGTCTCTGTCTCTCCTTCTATCACTTTGTATTTCTCTCCTCTCTCTCCCACTCTCTCTGTATCTTTGTGTGTCTATCTCTTTTCCCCCCATCCCCCTCGTGTATGTGTGTTTCTCTCTATGTCTCTCTCGCTCTTTCTATGTCTCTCTCTCTTTTTATCTGTCTGCCTCTATCTGAAAGTTGCAGCTGGGCCAAGCCAGCCAGCTCTCCTTGGGGCTCTTTGCTATTCTTTTTAGGAAATCCACGCTGGTTGAGGAACGAGCGCCAGCTGCAGCGGAGGCTTCCCTTTAGATGACCCTCCACCACCACCACCTTGTCTCGCGACCCTCTGGCTGGCTGTGGTGGGGGTCGGGATGGTGCACACGTGCGGGAGACCTTGCTCAAGCGAGCAGCCGGTCTCAGCCAAAGTGCAGCAAAGGTGCGCACAGGGCGGGCGGCCGTTCACTTAAGGAGGGACTTCCTGTGCATGCACCCCTTCCCTGCCCCTCCACAGCCAGCCAGGGGGTCACGAGAGAAGGAAGTTGAGGAGGAAAAGGAGGGTCGTCCAATGGAAGCATCTGCCATGGCTGGCACTCGTTCCTCAGCCAGCCAAGATTTCCAAAAAGAAGAAATAAATGGAATGCGGAAGAGCCCCAAGGAGAGCTTGCTGGCTTGGCCCAGCCACAGCTTTCCAAGAGAGAGAGAGAGAAGAGACACAGAGAAAGAGAGAGAGAGAGAGAGTGCAAGAGAGATATACACATACAGGTAGACATAGAGAGAGGGGGGAAACCGGCTAAGGTGTGAGTGTCTTTGGCGAGGGCACTCCAGCTTTCTCCAAGCCTTACCCCCAGGGTGGGTGTGCGAAGTTTGCAGGGTCAAATCCCTTTTCCTGCTGCCCTAGCTTCTTAAAGCCATGGCTGGGCACTGCGGGCCTGTCCCCCTTTCCGATGTCCCATCCTCCTAGATCACATTCCCACCATGCCAGCCCTTGTGTTAGCAAGGCCGGCAACAGCTGCGGTCCGGTTGGGCCAGTGTCTCAGGCAGAGAGCAGATTGCGCATCTCCCCAAGCGACTGAGGCATGCCCACCAGCTCCAACAACGGCCGGAAAATCAGCCCAGGCCACTTCTCCATCCTCTGTTATTGCCCTTACCTTCTCAAGTCAGGCAAGGGAGCGGAGGGTGAAGGATGGGGCCAGCCAGTGATGGGACAGGGAGCCGCAGCAGAGAGCCCAAAGAGCCGTATGAAGCTCTTGAGCCGCAGGTTGCCGACAATCAAACAAGACATACCCAATTCCAGCAACTGTTCTTTATATGTTTCAGCCTCCAATCTGCTCATCATTTTTGTTGCTCTTCTCTGCACTCTTTCTAGAACCTTAAAATCTTTTTTACATCTGGCAACCAAAACTGGATGCAATATTCCAAGTGTGGTCTTACCAAGGCATTATAAA
This sequence comes from Toxicocalamus goodenoughensis, assembly GCA_032468175.1. Taxonomy (NCBI): domain Eukaryota; kingdom Metazoa; phylum Chordata; class Lepidosauria; order Squamata; family Elapidae; genus Toxicocalamus; species Toxicocalamus goodenoughensis. The sequence continues at coordinate 13,332 of JANHFN010007335.1, read as the reverse complement.
GTGGTACTAACACATCATCTGATCTTGATTCTATCCCCCTCTTAATGCAGCCTATGATTGCACTGGTTGGGTTTTTTTGGAGTTTTTTGAGCACACTTTTGCCTCATGTTGAAGTGATTGTCCACTAGGACTCCAAGATCACTGTTGCACTTTCTACTGTTAGGCCAGGTATCACCTATTCTGTGTCTGCGCATATCTTGAGCTTATCTTCTAGAGTGGTGTTATTCCTGTGAATTTGGTCTTGTCTGCAAATGTGATGAGTTCCCCTTTTACTCCTCATCTAAATCATTGATGAAGATGAACAGATCTTGCGAATCTTCCTGTTCTGTTCTTTTTTCTGTGTTCAGGAGAGTCTTGTGTCCTTTGAGGAGGTGGCTGTGTATTTCTCTGAGGAGGAATGGTCTCAGCTGGATTCTGATCAAAAAGCACTGTATTCGGAAGTCATGCTTGAAAATCATAGGACTGTGATCTCCCTGGGTAAGTTTTCCAGTCCCAATCAGAGTTCAAGAAGATAGATTATAATTAGTTTTTTTATTTAAAAAAACTAGCAATATGCAACCTGACGTTGCTGTAATGTAACTGTGGAATGGGCTGTCTTCCTTCCATTAACGTCTCCTTCCTTCCATTAACATCCCCTTCCTTCCATTAACGTCTCCTCCCTCATTTCATTAACGTCTCGCTTCCTTTTTTTTTTAATGTTATTGATTTCTTAAACAAACAAACAAACAAACAAAACATAAAACATATTTTTTGAAAGCAGCTTAAACCCAGGTTACATCTCTTCGTACAGACACAAATTCAAGTTCATGCTCATTTTTATATACCATTCCATGTCTTATTACCATTCTACATTTTCTATATAACTTCTCCCCTCTTTTAACTTTCTTAATTTTATTTTATTTATTTCATCTCAATTCAGATCATTATACTTATATTCTTTGTCTGTCCTGTTTCAGCTGTCTATTATCTTTTCTCATTAAACAAAATTTCTCCTGTAGTCACTAATTGGAGTATGACGCCTTTATATCTTTCCCTTAAAATTATAACAACGGAGCAGCTGCTTACCCCGTGTTTGGTTTTTTTGTGCTTTAGCACTCGCTTGCATTTCACCTGCCTTTCAAAACAACCACATAATTTATGAACTTCTTCCTGCTCTATTTACCTAAGCAATTCGACCTCCCAACTATCTCCTTACAAAAAAGTGAGCGATCCATTCGTTCAGAGGAAAGCATCTTTTCCTCCCCATCACTCCCACTGGGTGCGGCCAAAGCCTGAATGTCCGAGAGGGACCCGGACTCCCCGCAGACTCCCTAGCTGCCCCTTGCTCGCTCCCTCCAGCCTCCTCCACCTCTGCTTGGAGCCTCCCTGCAACTCTGATGCCCAGTGCAGTGCTTCTTCCCTCCTTGCCCAGCTCAGTGGTTTCGCCATCTCTGCCTCATTGCCATCGCCCGGCTCTATGCCTCCCTTTGGGGCTCCCTCTGGAGAGGAGATAGTTCTTGCATCCCTCTCCCTCCACCAACCTTCAACTCTTTCTTTGGTTCTGGGGGGATTCTCTCTTTCCCTCTCTTTCTCTTTCTCTCTCTGCCGCCTCTCTTCCCCCTCTCTCTCTCACTCACGCACACACAAACACACACACACCTGGTCTGGGATGAATAGCTACAGTCAGCAGCGGGTAGCGGGAAAAGGAAGAAAGGGGGAGGAGGGATGGTGTGCAACGGGGCTTTGAACACCCCCCCACCCCAGCCATTGCCGTTCCAATAGGAGATGCTTTCAGAGGGCTGAGGCAGTGGGTACTCACGCTTAAAGTGGCAAGCAGGATTTAAAGCAGCATGCATGTTTTAAGCATGATTATCCCCTGCCTCAGCCATCCGAAAGCATCGCTGAGTGGAACAGAGACAGCTAGGGTGGGGGGTGCTCAAAGCTCCATTGCAGTTGCATGCCACCCCCTCCTCCCCCCTTTCTTCCTTTTCCCACCACCCACTGCTGACTGGAGCTCACAGGATCACAGTTTGTCCCAGACCAGGTATGTGTGTGTGTGTTTGTGACGGCTGTGGTGATGGAGTGCTCATGGTCCTGCTGCTTTAAGTGTGCAGCGAGCACACCCCTCAGCCCTCCAAAATCATCTCCACAGGTAGCAGAGGCAGCGGGCCTGGCTGCCTCCCATTTTGTTCCCAGGAGAAGCAGGCAGAGGTGGCAGAGACACTATGGTGATGACGCTGCATATGGGCGGCAGCCAGATCCGCCACCCAACTGGTCTGCCACATGGTAGGGAGAACTGGGAGAGTGCCGCATGGTGGCTTAGCCAGCCAGCTGAGCCCAGGGACATTGGGAGGGACAGCTAGTTAGGCCCCAGCCAGCAGTGCCGGCAGGATGGGGCCACGCCGACAGGGAAGCCAGCCAGCTGAGCCTGGGGATGTTGGAAGGCAGCTAGGTAGGTCCCAGCCAGTGGCGCCGGCAGGATGGGGCTGGGCTTGCAGGGAAGCCAGCCAGCTGAGCCTGGTGATGTTGGGAAGGTAGCTAGGTAGGCTGGGCAAGGCCAGGGACAGTGGGGGGAGGGCTAGCATGACTCACAGGCTTATCTATGAGCAAGCAGATCAGGAAAGGCTCATGTCGGCTCTGGGCTGCTTCTCTCACCTGCTCTTGCTGGGAGAGCCACTCCCAGCAGAGCAAAAACCTTGCAAGTCCCCTTCCCTTCGGAAACTGCTCCTGGGCAGCAGAGAGAAACAGGATTCAACCGATTCCCGAAGCGAGGGGGACTTGTAATGTTTTTGCTCTGCCACAGCAAAAGGCAGGCAACAATGATTGGCCTGGTGGGCAAAAGCAGGCTGCAGGCATGTCGTGCATGTGCGCAATGTCATGCATGTGCAATAATAAAAAGCAGTTCCAAGAACGGAGGAGTAGGCAGAGAGGGGTGGGGCCAGCCAGGGGACTGTTGCACCAGTTCTCCGAACTAACGGGAATGTTAACATATGGTTCTATAGAACCAGTGGGAACCAGTAGAATCCCACCCCTGGAACTATCTCTAAATCTGGAAAGACCCTTGACGCTGAGAAAAAATTCTATTCTCTAATAATCTAAAACAGTTAAATGTAATTTCTCCATATGTATTAAATGAGAAAGGTATTTATTAATTAGGTTTTCATCTAATAAATTGAGTGCTAAAATTCCATTTTGAAAGAAATTCTGGACTTATCACAAGCATCTCAAACTATGTTTAAAACCCACCGCAGTTGCCACCATGGGAGAGGTTTCAAATCAAATAATAGCAGCAAAACAACAAATGTATCCTTGAGATATATATCTAAAGTTTCAAGATTATTATAAATGTATAAATCTAAAGTTTATACAGGTATAAATCTAAAGTTTTTCAAGTCATATTTGAGTCCTAGTGATTTCATGGATAGATTTATATTGTTTTCTTGACAAAAGAAAGCAGAAAACTTTTGTATTGTCTTCTTCCAAGGTACGCCCCCACTCCTTCTTCAACTTCTTATCTGGGCTATAGTCCTGCTTATCTACCATCAAAGTATTAACAATGCCTAATTCTACTTAATTTCTGAATTATGACAAATCAGCTGTGGAAATAAGGAATGAAATTCAGTGTGGTTGCCTAATAAGCAGCTATGGGGAGTGGAGGTAATCAGCAAGCTTGAATAACATTTTCAATTATTACTGTATGTATTTGTCCTATCAAAAATTGATTTTATAAGCATTCAACCAAGCACATGGCTCTTCAAAAGCCTATGTCATAATAAAGATGTCAGTTCCCAGAAAATACTTTAGTATCTTATTTTCATATTTTCCATGTTGAGCTTAAGATAGTGTTTTCAGGTTCACAATTATTGCAATAGAATAGAGATGTGTGCTGAATTCAGTTATATCTAGCACTACATCCAACTAACATATTCTTGATTGTTGAACACCAAGGAAATTTTGGCAGAACTTTACAGAGGAAATCAAACTTTCTGAGATTTTTGATAGAAATGTTGTTCTATATCTTCATTAAATTAAATATAAATAAGTAAACTCTGTACCCCAAAAATGAATAAGTTACTGATATGGGGTCAGTCAGATTTGAACTAATTAATGTACTGCTTATAAGCACTCCATGGCCAAAGCAAAAACACCATAATTTACACAATATAATAAGATAGATCGAGATAGACTGGGACAAAGAAAGGAGAGAGAGAATTCTTATACAAATTTTGGAGACTGAGATATAACTAATAAAAGAAAAATGAACAAAGATAAGGAATATCTTAAATAAGAAGATAAGGGAAAGAAACCCTAAATTATACCTCCATTGGGACATTATTTAGAAATATTTCATTAGATAGATAGATAGATAGATAGATAGAT
>JANHFN010007334.1:35805-49903 GCA_032468175.1 Toxicocalamus goodenoughensis | reverse complement strand
TAAAATCCCCTCCCCCTAAAAACCCTGGTCTAATAAAAATCAAAATAAAACGGGAGGTTCAAAGGACTAGGGGTCCCTTGAATGAATGAAGAGAAGTTAATGGAAATGAGGCAAGGCATGCGACCCTTGTCAGTATTTATTTGGGACTTTAGAAGGGTCGCAATCCACCTCATGGATTGGCCTGAAAGAATGACTTCACACTATTTTAAAAACGCCATTGATCCAGAAGTAAAGAAGGCCTGTGAAATTAGAGGAATCTCAGAGACCTTACAATCCTGGTATGTCACATCCCTCAGCTTAGATTGCAGCATCAACCCACACAGGAAATTCCTTCCGGCAGCCCCACCTAAGAGAATTGTGGCTAGGAGACTGCCGACTGGATTAGCCGAACCTGCTCGTACCCAACCTACCAGGGTGCTGAAATGTTACCGATGTGGCCAAGCCGGCCATAGAGCACCAGACTGGCCCCTGCTCCTGTACTACAAGCTCCGCAGTCGAAGTCTAATTCAGCTGTTAGAGGTCGGAAGAACCAAGAAAGACCTCCAGCCAGGGGCGGGTTCACCAAACACAGATGGGAGCAATGTACCACCAGACCAACACCATGTCCCTGAGAACCTGACCTGCGAAGACAACCCAATGGTGAGTGATCCCATCATCCCTTTTACAGTCAAGGTCAAGTTAGTGGTACCAAACACGGGGAGGCCAGGGAGTTAGAAGCTGTCATTGATACTGGGTGTTCTAGATGTCTTATCGGACTCCCCATCGTTGAACAATTGAGCGTAAAGACTAACCCGCTAAAATGCCCAATCAGATTTGAGCAAGTGGATGGAACCTTAATTGGGGGGAGGGCAGCCACTCAGATGACTGAATTGATCAAGATGGAATTAGGCCTCATCACAAACTCATACGCTTCATAGTGTCCCCCAAGATGTCAGAATCAATCATACTGGGACTTGCTTGGTTAGACAAATGGGCCCCAACGATCAAATGGGAGGATGGATTCAGAAAATTCCTCATTGGACCGGGCCCATTGCCCCCTCTTCCACCTACTACAAAGCCACCAGTCAGCTTGAACCCAGAGCCTGAACTAGCATCCATGGCATCCCACCTTCTCCCAGATAAGCCCCAGGTACCCGACCAATACAAAGGCTTGGCTGAAGCATTCAGTGAAGAAGAGTGTAATGTTTTACCTTCCCATCGAGCCATTAATTGCACCATAGAATTAGAGCCCGAGGCGAAATTACCAAAACCAAGGATGTATTCCATGATGCCTGCTGAAATGACCGAATTAAGGAAATACATCGACAGCAATTTGGAACAAGGTTTTATTGAGCATGCCAAATCAAGATTAGCTACCCCCGTATTGTTCAAGGAGAAAAAAGATGGCGGGTTGCGATTGTGTGTTGACTTTAGAAGCATGAACGCTCTATGCAGCTCATCAATGAGGTGCTACACCCACACCTTTACCGGGGAGTCCTTGTGTATCAGGATGACATCCTTATCTTCAGCGAAACCATGGAAGAACATGTTCAAGTGGTCCAACAGGTTCTAGAAAAACTTCTAGCCGCCAAATTATATGTGAAACTCTCAAAATGCGAATTCCACAAGGAGTCGCTGGACTACTTAGGCTACCGAATATCCAACCTGGGGATTGAAATGGATCCCGGAAAGGTGAAAGCGGTGCTGGACTGGCAACCCCCCAGAACCTGAAAACAACTTCAAAGTTTCTTGAGGTTTGTCAACTTCTATAGACAATTCATTCCGTCCTTTACTGAAGTTGCCTTCCTGCTGACAAAGCTATTAAAAACAAGCCTGTCACCCACCAAACCAAAGCCAAATCAACCCCTGGCTTGGACTATGGACTGTCAGAAAGCTTTCGAGACTTTAAAACGCCTCTTTGTAGCTGAGCCAATCCTCCAGCACCCAGATGCGACCAAGCCTTTTATTGTCCAAACAGATGCAAGTGATGTAGCGGTGGCAGCTGTTTTGCTGCAAAAGGCCTCTCAAGGCCGACTGATGCCTTGCGCTTATGTGTCCAAAAAGCTGACAGACACAGAGCAAAGGTGGGCGGTCTGGGAGAAAGAAGCATTCACTGTACGATGGGCTTTGTTGACTTGGAGGCATTTTCTAGACAGGGTGCCAGAGGCCTTTGAGGTATGGACTGATCATAAGAACCTCGAGGTTCTAAAGACCCCTAGATTATTGCCCAAACACGGACCCAATATTTCAAGCTATTCAGTTTCAACATTAAATATATCCTCGGAGGGAAAAACATACTGGTGGACGCTCTGTCCAGAAAACCTCAATTTCACAGCCACCGAGAGGAAATAGTGCAAGCCTTAATTTCAGACGCTCAATCGGCAGGCCAAGTGACCACTTGAGCCCAAGCCAACCACAACCTCAAACACCTGGAAGCTGACTGCAGAATTGAAAACGGCCCTATTGACTGATCCTTGGTTCCGGGACCATCAAACCAAGTTGACAATGGATTATGGACTAGCTGGGAAAGGGACTAAGCTTTATATACCCACAACCTAAGAGTACTGGTACTAAAGCATAGCCATGACTCCCGGCTGGGAAGCAAATTCGGATTCCTAAAAACCCTGCATTTACTGAGAAGACAGTTCTGGTGGCCAAAAATGAAACCTGATGTCGAGGACTATGTAAAAGGTTGCTCAATTTGTGCCACAATGAAACACCGAACTGGAAAAGCCCCTGGCCTGCAACAAGTCGCTGAACCAACCCAACCTTGGGAAGAGATCGCAGTAGACTTTATTGTTGAATTACCTAAGTGAAGGGAATACAATCATTTGGACTATAATTATTCTCTAAACAGGCCCATTTTATAGCCTGCAAAGGACTTCCATCTGCAAAAAAACTTGCAAAGCTGTTCGTGAAATATATCTATAGACTACATGGAGTACCTTGTAGAATAATGTCAGACAGAGGGGTAAAATTTACCACAAAATTTTCAAAACCTCCAATAAATGATTCTAAAGTCACTTTGAAAAGTATTAATCTGGCAGCAACTCTTCGCTAAGATTGTTATGGTGAATTCCTGAAAGTTGCTGCTGTTGAGAGGAGTGGGAGAAAGGTGTCCTATGTGTTATATTGTGCTATATTTGTGCTTACCTGAGAGTTGGTACAGGGATGAGCATTAGGAATGTTGATGTAATTAGGTCTAGATTTAATCTAATAAAGGTCTCCTTAGGCTATTAAGTAAAAGGGAGTCATTAAAATCATTGGATACAGAATAGTTATGCCTGTTGTGTAAATTTATATTTGAGCTTTTGAAATGGAAAAAATACTAATAGTATTTTTAATAGTAGCAAATACTAAAAATACAGTTCATTGTCTCTATGATGGGAGGTTTTGACTGATTGCATTATATCATTCATCCACCTAGAATGGTTCTGGGAAAACAAAGCTCTCTACTGCCATGAAGCCTATATATCAGTGCGGGCTCCTGTGCCAAAAACTGCACGTGTTAGTACGTGTGCAATCACGTGCCAGCACCCAGAATGCAATGCACACCCATGTCCCCTGCGCATGTGCATGCAATCCTCCCCCGCCACTTTCTTACCTGCACTGCACCTCACCGCTGATTTTTCGGCTGGTTTCAGGCCTTTTTTGGCCTCCCAGAGGCTTAGAAAAAGTTCTAGATCTTCAGATTATGTCACAGATGTTGAGAGCATTCACACAACATATTTACCCAATGAACATTTATCATCCTGTTTTTTAAAAAATAAAAGTTTTATTTAAGTTTTCACAAAACAACACTCCAAGCACGGCAGCAGCTCCAAACACGGAAGTGGCAGCTCGAAACATGATGGCGGTGCTCCAAATGTCAGCGGCACTCAAAACACGTAAGGGACAGCTCCAAACATGGCGGTGGTGCTCCAAATAGTGGCGGCACTCCAAATGGCAGCGGCACTCCAAATACGGAAGCGGCAGCTCCAAACGTGGCGGCGGAATGGGCAGAAGGGAAAGCAACAGCGGTGGGTGCCAAAGGTCTTGGGTCTGTAGCAAAGGTGTTTGGCGGGAGTAGGGAGCTCTCTGCCTTTCGCCATGATCACCCATTAGGAGCGGCTGGTGGCGAGGCTGCCTGCGGGGCGATCTAGATGAGGATGCAAGGGGCGGAATTAAGTCATCCCCAAAAAGATGGCCTAGCCGTTTTTTCAGGGCTCAAAAAAAATATAAGACCTGGCCTTATTTTATGAGAAACACGGTAGCTACTCCCATTTATCAAGACCAACAGTCAAGGTTAGTAGGAGTTCAGATTCAAGATTCAACAATCCAAGTTTAGGAAAGGATGTTCTGTATTGAAAGAGAGCTTCAGCTAATGAAGATGGCAATATGAACTTTCATGTGCAGGAATCTACACTCCCAGATGAGTGATTCCCTAATGGGCAGAATTCTCATTTAGGAAATTCTTCACATGTAGGATATTCATATATGTCAAATGAATGAGGTCAGTAATGATCTAAAAAGAACATTTCAGAATAAATGAAATAATTCATTTCAGTGGATGTGGGCTCCAGTTCTAGCTTTGATTTGCTGAAATAAGTGGGGCCTATAGTCAGTTAGAATAGACATCTAGTCAGTTAGAACTTCAACAGATGTGGCAATGGTGTATTTATTGCAGTACCATTTCCTTAAAATGTAAAACACTTTGCCCAAGACTGAGTTCACAGATACCTGGTTCTTCCAGTTTTCAGGCAAAGAGAACCATAATCAGCTCAGTTCCTGATTTTACTAGCCTTTGTATGAATTATAAATACTTTTTTCCCCCTGAGGACAACATTTTAAAGCATATATAAAACAGAAAATAAAAAACAATCTTAATAATTAAAAAAAATAGATGTGAACAATGGTATATTCTAAAATGTGATGGACTAGAGAAAGAGGAAAGTGCATTTATTGAGAGGCGGTGCGTATATTGCTTTAGAAACGAAGCAGAAACAGATTTCATTCGATCAAGAAAAAAACTACATCTGTTTGTAACTGCAGTGTAGCACTTAGCAATAGCATTTAGACTTATATGCTGTTCCATAATGCTTTACAGCTGTCTCTCAGCAGTTTACAATGTCAGCATGTTGCCCCCACACAATCTGGGTCCTCATTTTACTGACCTTGGAAGGATGGAAAGCTGAGTCAACCTTGAGACCTGTCAGGATCAAACTCCAGGCTGTAGGCAGAGTTAGCCTGCAATACTGCAATTCTAACCATTGTGTATCCCTATGCACTCTTTATTCACTGTAAATTATTTAGTAATGCTCAATGATGACAATCTCAAAAGAGCTACCAGGGAATGCAGCTGTTATAACTCTGGTCACAAGGCTAAGAATGAAATAAAATAAAATGAATGGAACTTTACATCAATTTTATTTATTCCTCAAGACTATTTTTTTGCTTTAGATTGGAGGGCAACTGAATATCAAACTCTATAAAAACATTGGGATAACAACTCCCTTGCAATTTTGATTGATGAGAGCTAAAGTGCAAAAAGGCTTTCATCTTTGCACTAGAAGAACCAATCTTAAATCCAACACCCTAAAAATGTAGAACCCTATGATTGGTATACCATGCTTATTGTCAAGTTGCAGGCCCTTTTACATATGAAGGGTTAAGGTGCCCTTTTAATATGAAGTGTTGGTAAAAGGTGTTGGTGCTAATCTTAGATCAATGGAACCAACTTAGAGCAGTTACTCCAGGTTTGCTATGGTAGCAAACTGCATCAATAGTTATCCCTAGAATAGATAATAAATTAAACTCCTATGATCGAAACAAAGGTTTAGAGAAATACCAAATGCATAGCCAATTCTTCATTTACTTAAGCTGAACATCTACAGGTTGAACATCTGTTTCAATAGGCAGACTTGGTGTTTTTTTTTACACAGCATTTCACATAATTAAAAGGGCATATAAACAGAAATAACATCTGGATCACTCAAAACATTATTTTTCTATTCTGAAGAAATGGATCTGTGAAGCCATTGACGTTGTAAGAAATAAAAGTTTTCCTTTGGTGCTTCCCCCTCTCCCACTTTTCCACAGCGGTAGCCCCAACAAAGGGTTCAATAATTGTATCCATCCTCCCCGGAGCAAAAGCAAAAAAGCATCTGGAAACTCCTGGTCAAAGTGAAATATGTTTCCCCCATTCTGTTAAACAGCTTAAGTAAATCCAGTCCTTCACATCTGGATTTAGTATTTATTTAGATCATAACGGAGCGAGGGGGGGTATCAATTTCATAAATAAATCTGGCACAGAGGTATGATATTTATGTAAAAGCATGCAGGCATTCACAGATTTCCTATTTCCTATATTGCTGAAACATTTTCAGGTCTAAAATTAAGATACTGCGCTACACACCATATTCTTCTAGTGTGAGACCTATAAATGTCAGCAAAAGGTAACATATTCTTTTCTCTTTGTTCGTAATCCATAATGATGAATCCAATTCAATAGCTTTTATTAGAAAGAAAATCTAACACCAAACTAAAGCTCTTTTGGCAACCACATGAACCAAATGGGCAGGGAAGGATTGTGGTTATGGAAGAGCTGCCTGCAGTTACTATTTTAAATTTCAAAACAATTGGCAGTCTTTTCAAAATGAATAAATAGGACATTTAATCTCAATAAACCTCACTTCTCTGGGAGCATCAATTAACTTTGCTAACCCAATCAATCCCTACATAAGCCGTAACTAGAAGCTATTACCTTTGCTAGTAGATATCCCCCTATGGATGCTAATCTGCATGCCTTGCTCAGGTAGCTCTTGATTTACAACAGTTTGTTTATTGACCTTTCGAAGTTACAATGGCACCGAAAAAAGGTAACTTTTCACACTTCAACTGTTGCAGCATCCCCATGGTCACGTGATCAAAATTCAGACATTTGGCAACTGACTCATATTTATGATGGTTGCAGTATCTCGGGGTCACTGTTCTTTATCAAAAGCTGGTTGATGCATCCAGCAGAAAGGGTTGCTACTATGGAAGAGGCCTGGATGGTAGATTGAAGACATGGCTTCCTGCCTTGGCATATAGATTCTATTAAACTGCAGGCATTGCATAGGAAGCAACCACATAGTGATACTGTATGCGGAGGCTATATTTTCAGAAAATCAAGTCGTGGAACTTGGCAATTACATGTATTTTCAACAGCTGACTCAACAATGTTTTATTTTTCTTAGTCTATTTTAAGGTTAACTTTCTTGCTGTGTCTTCAAGATAAAAACATAGTCAAAGACTGTATTTGGCTATCTTTGTACCGTAGAACTGACCCCGTTCATTGCTCTCCCACAATAAACACCATCTTGTATGCTAGCAGTGCATGATCATGGATGCTCCAATCCTTCACGGCTTCTTCCTCACTCCAGCTGCTGCAAAGCTATCCTTTCTTGCCATTTCCCCCCCTTTCAAGCGACACAAAAATTAATTATCTGGAGTGATCAAATTGGGTTGGCACCAGCCTATTTTTCCCACCCCGTCCCTGCAACTTCAGGAAAATAGTTTAAAACGTGAACTGGGGGAAAAATGGAATTCTTAATACAGCCTGGTTTTTGTTATTATTAAATTTCTTGTCTGTATTCAGTCAAGGTGGCTAACCAGGAAAAGTTCATTGGAAGGTCAAACTGTTAATTCTGAATCAAACCTGACTGAAACTATCTTTTGTTACTTCATAGTTGTTTCACAGTTGCCACACACTCTAAGGGGGTGGGGGAGAAATAGACTGCCTGCAGACACAACAACCAGCCTTCCCATGGGAACCAAGGTCATCCCAACAGGTGGCATTTGAAGGAGGAAGGGAGTGACTGAGGAACCTGCCAACTGCTTCAGTTGGACAACGTGACCTGGGACAATTAGGAAGGGAAATAGTTACTCTTTTAATTATGCTATTACCACGGACTTCAGAGTTGGTTTTCACCACCCGTGCTAATATGATGTAGCCATCACTCTGCTAAACAAATAATTCCCTCAACACTGTTCAACTATTACAAAGTGTACACTACTATTACTGTTAATCTTCTCATCACTCCTTATCACCCATCCCCTCCCACTTGTGATTGTAGGACTGTAACTTTGTTGCTTGTATCCTTACGATTTATATTGACTGTTTCCTAGTATGATTTGATTGTTGATTGTACCCTATGACTATTATTAAGTGTTGTACGTTATGATTCTTGATTCTTAACGAATGTACCTTTTCTTTATGTATACTGAGTATTTACATCAAGACAAATTGCTTGTGTGTCCAATCACACTTGGCCAATAAAGTATTCTATTCTATTCTATCTATATCTATCTATCTATATGAAATTTAAACATAGGATTGAAATTCTCTGTGGGTTAAGAAAGCATTAGCTTAATCGGCTGTGCAAAAATTGAGTTAATATATATTCATTAAGATTTACGAAGTGCTGGATTTTTGCATTCTTGTTTTGTTTGGAATAAGTATGATTAAGAATACAATGAAAAAGAGCACAAACATGTTTAAAAATAGGAGAGTTGATAACTTGTGATGACAGTCCTGATTACTCTTTAGAAAGCCGAGACAAACTCTTTTCAAGGTTCCCATGAAAAGGATTAATTCAATAAGTCCAAATTAGTAGTGAAAGGCATTTCTAAATGTTATTGGTCTCTGGGTAGATTTCTGCCCAGAATGTCAAAGAAGGTGCCATGCTGTAGACTATATATCCAAAGGAAAAGGCAAAAATAGAGATTTATTATACCCAGGGTAGTCAGTCAATTAACTTTAGTGTCTATATTACGATTCCTTTTTTCTCCCACCTTTTATCATCATTATGTACTGGGTGGGGATCTTTCAATGAGAGCGGGGCAGATGTGCCAGTAATGCCTGAATCTTAATGCTAACTTTGAATAGAGGTTCACATTCTGTGCTCTTCCAGGACCAGAAAACTATTACTCTTTCCAGACCTTGAGTTAAGGTTCATTTGGAGGATTGGGGGAGTTTCTGTTTTGATCTCCAAGAGTAGTGGAGAGGGTTGGCTGTTGTTCCCTCCAGATGATGGTGTTATTTGGAGGGTTATTTCTATTTCTATTTTACTGTTTTTATATGTTAAGCTCTCTAGAGTTATTGGAATTGGGTGGCCTCAAGTTTTGGAGATTCAATCAGTCAATACAGGTGACCAGTAGATGTCAGCAAAGAGATACAGAAAACTTTAGTTCTTTAGTGCCAGATGGTGTTCATTTTTTTGCAACTCATTTTAACCATTGGGACTGTAGACACATAAGGATTATGGGTTCCTGAGGGCTCTTTCAAATAACCAAGTTAAAGTCTTATCCACCAGCCTTTGAGCCAGAAGGAAAGAATGCAAGCATAAATTATGGCGTCCCGATTGCCAACCTGTCTTCTGCTACAGTAGTGCTGCTGCCTTTCATTATTTATTGTAGGCCAACTTAATGAAAGAGTTTGGGAAACTCCTCTGGCTTTGTTTCTCCTTCCAACAAATAATGGTCTTTTAAACACAGGGATGGGTGCCTCTAGACAGATGTTTAGAACAAAGTGTTTAGCCAACTATCAAGTTATCCAACTAACAGGTGACAATCAAGATGGAAACAGAGGATACTCTCCAGGTGTCCTCCCAATCCATTTCCACATATCAGTTTAATACTTTTTAGAAAATACACTAAATTCATATTAACATAGTGGTTAACTTTTAAAAGGCACAAAGAACAAGTGAGCTCCATTCTTCAATATTAGTGGCAGCCCCAGATGAGTCATTGAGCAAAATAAGTACACACTTAGAGCAGGGGTCTCCAACCTTGGCAACTTGAAGACTTGTGGATTTCAACTTCCAGAGTTGAACTCTGGGAGTTGATGTCCACAAGTCTTCAAATTGCCAAGGTTGAAGATCCCTGTTGTAGGTTGTCCTACTTGATCAGGGGGTTGGACTAGAACACTCCAAGGTCCCTTCCAACTCCATTGTTCCATATTCCCCCCACCCAATTTTCACGTAATAAATACTCACCTTTAATAGAGAGTCCTTACTCTCAAATCATCTGTTGAACTTTTTGTTGTACTAGTAATTATACTTGCACTTGTCAATTCACTTCTGTCTATTATAGGGGTGTTAAACTCATGGGCTGGAACTCTGGGGGTTGAAGTCCACGAGTCTTCAAGTTGCCAAGGTTGGAGACCCCTCCTGAACTGCCCTTTTAAGCGCCCTGGGCAGGTGTCTCCTTTGTAATTTGTCACTTCTGCAGTGACACCCGTTGCCCTGCCCGACACTGAGCGAAAGAAACGCGCCTTTGAAACAGTGCTCACAGCTCCCTCTTATGGTCAAGAGCGGGATTGCTTTCTGAGAAAGGCAGGGGAGCCACACACACCCCCACATTGTCCATGTGCTGGGATCCCTCCCCCCCCCCACTTCCCACTTGGCTCTGCACATGCCCCTCATCCCAGTACATTCATCTCAAAGCTCCTTTGGATTCTTCGAGTGCTCCTTCCCCATCATGGAATCTCTTCGTACCCTGAAAAAAAAACCATAAATATGGAAATTTCTAAGAAAGTCAACAAACAGATTCTTTTTATCGGATTAGATTGGACCGCGGATTGTTTGGTGTGAACTTAGCCATCCTGGTTTGGGCACCAAGAAGCACGACTTAGGATGGTGTACAGTTCCAGCTAAGAGTGCTTCGTTCAACAAGCCATGGCTAAAGTAAGCTGTGGCTTAACTCAATGGTTGTCAGCGGGACCCTCTCATATTTCCATACTGGAAGGAAACTGAGCCAAGATCTCCTTCATTCCCAGTGGTATCTACTTCCTCTGCTTTACCACAATGGTTTCAATGCTGTAGGAAGTTAGCACCCACCCCTCTCCTAGAAAAATGAAATATCTTAGGAAATATTAAAAAGGCATAATATTTCCCCTAAAAAGAGTAGAAACTCAGAAGCAGAAGCTCACCCACACCTTTGCTAATGGGCCATTACTCTTGCCTAGGCCAGTCTATTTTACATAACAAAGATATACTCCAGGTAGAGGAATTGCCCAAAGCCCTTTCATTACATCATAATTCCAGCAAAGCTCAACCAAGCCTGGGTCTCAGGACAGCCTACAGAATTGCCTCTGCATGGCCCCATGGGAGTCTGACAACTAATCAGAATACAATTAGATCTTAAAGCAGAAATCTTTTTACTGGGAATAATAAAAGGTGAATACGCAAAAGAAATAAAATATTTAATTTTGCATATAATTACTGCAGCGAGGCTAGCACTTACACAGTGTTGGAAAGGAGATCTTATGCCAACAGAGAGTTTAATAATCCAAAAAGTCTATGATTGTGCTGAAATGGACAAACTTACTCTAAAATTAAAAGAAAAGAAAAACTCAAAGTACTATACAGTCCAAGAAAACTGGTACAAATGGATAAACAGCAGAAAGCAGCGAGTAAATAAATAAGGAAGGAATAATATAAAGAGATTAAAGTATGAGTAATAACCAGATATATGAAATAAGTATTAGAATAATGTTTGATATATAAGCACTGTCTAATTAATTTGTAATGTATATACCGTTTTTCATTTTTAACAAAATGTTTTGTATTTTACATTTTGTATTTATCTTTTTAATATTTAATAAAGTTTTTGTAAAATTAAAAAATACAGTCCCAACAGAGGATATAAAACCCAGGCACTCTCAGCATCTCAGCCCTTTCCCTTCTTTCCCTTCACCCAACATCTGGAAGCATGTGATCGTCCTTTTCACTTTGGAGCTCCAAGCCACGTGGTCCTGCTGTCCACCATTAAACCATCTTTCCAAGCAGCCTCCATGTTTCCAGTGTCTTTTTCCCCACTTGGAACTGAACCCAGAAGGATAATTCTTCCAACAATGCCTTTCTCAAGCCACGGCCGGCTCCCTGGGGCCCTGGGGCTCTGCTCCTTGGATTGCTGTCCGGAGGAGGAAGCCGCTGGGCTCTGGGGAGGAGGGGGCAGCAACAACATCTGGTGCTTCCTGAAGGGTCCATGAGGCCGCTCAGATTGGGTGGGGTCCTTTCCGGCCATTGCCACAGCTGAGTGGGCTTCCTTTGCTGGGGCCAGAGAGTCGCTTTGGCCTTATCTGCAAATCAGCTGGGAAAGCAGATGGGATGGTAAGAATCCCAGGATCCTGGCAGGAAACCAGAGACGGTGCTGGTACTCACTGTCTCGCCTCTGCCCTTGTCTCCATGGAAGTCAGTGGAAATACCAGCCCTCCCCCCACAAAGCAAAGTAACAAAAGCATCGCACATTCCGTTTGTGCATTCTTTGAAATACCCTTTTGAAGATTTTGGTGGGACGGCATTTTAAAACTTCTCAGTAAAGGTTCACATTCTCTTGTTAAATCTAGCACTTTAGTATCTACATGCCTTGGCCTCTCTCCCCCTAAAACTCCTAAATAGCATTTATAATCATGGGGAATAGAAAGAGAGAAAGGGGGATTTTTTAAGCTGAGAGATTTTGTGGGTGAATGTGTTCTGTTGGCCACAAGTTTCTGCATTAACAATATTATTGTAGAGATAACTTAGGCTGAAGGCGGTCCATGGGAGAAGTTGTGTCCAAAAGGTATTTGTGACCCTGTGATGCACTTCTTTTTATGTTTGTTGTGGCTATAAAACTGATGTGTGTCAGGGTTCCAAGTAATAGATCCACATCAAGCAAAACTCCAAGGCAGATAGATCCCTCAAAGAATAGTTTTATTGGAAATATCATATTGGCACAAATATGGTGAAAAACGACTTTGGAGACTTCTGTGGTTTTCACCTAATTAAAAGTTTTTCACTTTCTCAAAAACAATCAGTCACATGGTCCAATCCCAGTGCTGTCTGGTTGCCAGGCGACATCACTCTGTCTTCCTCGGATCAGGTGTGTGAATGTCCTTGATTCCCAAGAGAAAATATTTTGTTATGGCTACAGACTATCTCAAATCCCCCCTCCCTGTCCAGTGGCAACATTGAAGCGGTCAAAAATGGCTTTGATCAGGTCAGCTTCTGGGTTGACAATGTGTAGAGGATCTAGGTTCATCTTGAATTCCTTCTATTCATATCTCCCACTAATTTCCCTTGGCCACTAGTGGTTCAAATTCTTGTAGAGAGTTTAAACTCTTCAAATATCTTCATAAACGACTTAGATGAGGGAATAGAAGGGAAGCTTACCAAATTTGCGGATGATACTAAGCTGGCAGGAATAGCCAACACCCTAGATCAGGGGTCTCCAACCATGGCAACTTTAAGACTTGTGGACTGAGGAATTCTGGGAGTTGAAGTCCACAAGTGTTAAAGTTGCTAAGGTTGGAGACCCCTGCCCTAAAGGACAGGCTCGAGATCCAGATGGATCTTGACAGATTTGAAATGAAATTCAATGTAGACCACTTTGGTCTTAAGTCTTGCACTTAAGGCAAGAAAAACCATATATATAGATATATAGATTGGGTGAAATGAGGCTTAATAGTTGTGAGAGGGATCTTGGAGTCTTAGTGGACAAACAGCCAAATATGGGTTAACAGTGTGTGGCGTAAGCCAAAAAAAGCCAATGCAATCTTAACTTGCAATTAACAAAGGGATTGGATCAAGATCAAGGGAGGTACTAATACCACTCTATAAAGCCTTAGTAAGACCACACCTGGAGTACTGCATGCAGTTTTGTTCACCACACTATAAAAAAGATGTTGAAACTCTAGAAAGAGTACAGAGAAAAGCAACCAGGATGATTAGGGGACTGGAGGCTAAAACATACGATGAGTGGTTGCAGGAATTGGGCCTGGCTAGTCTAGAGAAGAGAAGGACCAGGGGAGACAATGAGGGCAGTGATCCAATATTTGAGGGTCTGCCACAGAAACGAGGAGGGGGTCAAGCTATTTGCAAAGGCACCCGAAGGCCAGATGTTGAGATAAACCCCGTTAGCAGAATGTGCAGCAGCCAGGAAGGCGTATGAGAGTACTGTTTGTATGATACACACACAGTAAACAGATACACTATACAGTTAAAATAGTTTTTACTTCCAGCAAGAGTTTTAGCAGAGTCAAACAGTCCAAATATCATTCACTTGTATCAGTCAGTTTTCCAATTCAGGGATAATTCAGTTGCAAAGTCCAGTGTCA
>JANHFN010007334.1:14298-24889 GCA_032468175.1 Toxicocalamus goodenoughensis | reverse complement strand
AGTTTCTGTAAGCAACACCAGAATATTTCCTTCCTGCCTTCCTTACAGGATTAGGCCAGTAATTTCTTCTAACAACCAGTTTTCCGAACTGCTTAGAATGTTCATGACCGGTTCTAGCGAATAGGTGCAAATTGGTAGAATCCCACCCCTGCTCATAGGCAAAGTTAGAACATCAATTGTTGTTCATTACTGTATAGAACATACGAAGTGGTGGCCTTGTATAAA
Organism: Toxicocalamus goodenoughensis; assembly: GCA_032468175.1. NCBI lineage: Eukaryota > Metazoa > Chordata > Lepidosauria > Squamata > Elapidae > Toxicocalamus > Toxicocalamus goodenoughensis. The sequence goes on along the minus strand of JANHFN010007334.1, from coordinate 24,664 downwards.
ACTAAGACATTACCTATCTCAGTGATTCTGAGTCCAAAAGCTGTACATTGAGTTGGGAAAATCAATGCCCTAAACCATCCGGTTGTAGCTGTTCATAAAAGGAAAAATTAAACTGTACATATTATTATTTAGTAGACAAATAGGTTTGTTCTCTTACTGCCTTTGATAGTGAAAATAATGTCACAATGAGGACAGATATTTCTGCCTAAAATCATCATGTTCTTTGAAAATTGTGACAACTGTATCATGCCTTCACCAAACAAATAGTGTGTTTCTCTGATGCTAATCAAATCACTGGAGTGTGTTATTACAGATGAGTATATCATTTAATAGTGTGATTAAATATCTTCTATAGCATTATTTTGTAAAAAAAAGAAAAAGCTTATTTTTAATATCATTTTACAGTATCTTGTCAAAATTAGTTTTTAGGTTTTTTTTTTAACAAAAATCTATTATTGCTGTGCCAATTTAGTTAAGCATTGTAATTTTATAAAAAGTATGTGGAAAGCAAAGAATAACATATTCAAATAGATTCAAAAGATGAACAGGATGTTAAGAAGAAGACTTAATATGTTTTGGCTTAAAGGCAGAACATTTGTTCTTTTAAAATAGTGTGTACTGTGCTTTTCCTCCCAAATGTCCAAGTAATTTTATTTTAGATTTTCAACATATTCCTGGAACATATACAAGAGCCCCATACTGATTTTGTTCTTTCCTCTGATATATCAGTATCTTTTCAGCTTATCATTAACTGCCAGAAAAAATATAGACTTTCCCCCTTAAGTACTATGCTTCTGAGTATTATGTTTATACAATACTAGCACAAGGCCTGTCACTCAGATAGACTGTTCTGAAAGTCGGGTTGATTAAAAGGCATTAAGGGGCAATTACTCTGCATGATCTGAAGTACACACTGTAAATCAATTCCACTTTCACCCTACTATTATCACCATATCCCTAATAATCCCACTGCAATAATCTTTTCACTTCCTTTCAGTGTGTGTAAGTCCAACAAATAAACATTTGTAGTTTTAGCTTACCCAATTAGCCGCTGGTTCATCTGCAGTTATCAAAATTTAAATGAAGCTATCTCAAACTGCCTTGAAATGAAAGTGGAACCTGTTTGTTTCTCAAACCTTTTCATTCAAAAGCATCCAAGTTATTTGTGCCCACCTGTGGGTCATCTGGATCCAACCTAAAAGCAAAATGGCTTAGGAAAGTAAGTACAACACACAATGCATGGATAATGTTTACTAGATGTTACTCTGATTTCTTTCACAATATGAGAACTGTGAAAGAAAATATATTTTGCTGTGATACCTGTGCATCTGAAAGTGAATTTGTCAAATAACAAAGTAAAATAAAATAGCATAGTGTTTATCTTTTTTTAAAAACTTGTTTTTAAAAGTTAGATACTCTGCCATTTCCCTTCCTTATTAAACCTTGAATTCAAACCACAAATGTCACACTGCTCTACCAGTAAATTTAAGGTATCTTCTCTCAAGAATTAATTTTATTTATTTATTAAATTTATATGCCACCCTTATCACTCTGCAAAGTGCCTCTGGGCAGCTTACAACTAAAATCATAAATATAAACATATATATTTTTTAAAAAGCATTTACTTTGACCTGACTTCTTCTTTGGAAATGTTCAAACTAGAGATAGTATTCAGCAGGTTCTGACCAGTTCTGGAGAACCCATAGAGGAAATTTTGAGTAGTTCGGAGAACCGGCAAATACCACATCTCACTGTAGATATTACAGTATCCTTCCCCTGCCACAGCCACCAAGTCACACCCACAGAACCAGTAGTAAAAAAAAATTGAACCCTAACCCTAACCCTCCCCTTTCATTCCCAGAAGATATTTTTGCTGGTTTTGTATCTCAGTGAAATTAAATTTTAAACCTTTCTTTAAATAAGCAGATGAACTATTGTAATGATAGGATGACATTCCCCACTGAAACATTAACAATTTCAAAAAGCAACAACCTTTTATTTCTGTACAAAAGGAGGAGAGAAGGGCCAGGTCATTCAGAACTATCTGACGAGCACTTTGTAGTACATTACTGTGCAGAAAATAGAGTTCGTAATTTACATTTGATTTACTGATTTTATTTTGGTACTAGCGATGCCCCATTCTTTTCCTTCCAAGGCCAGATTTCCTGCATTAGCCAATTATCTTCTATTTAATTGGTCTGGCCATATCATTATACTTATTTACTTTTCTGAGAACGAAAGTGGGAGGAATATATACATTAGCATACCAGCTACTATATTTTCCATTGATTGTATTAACATTTAACCAAATGTTGCTGCAGTTTTGGAACAATGGGCACATTTGAAATGTTATGAGCGTATTTCGGACACCCCCACAAAATAGTTACCATGATGTATGTGGCCAGCACAAAGCATCAATTTTATCAGCAGTACACTTCCAAACAAGATAGTGGATTCTCTAGGCTTCTATTATTTATCATTTGCTCAAAAAAGATTGTTTCTTGTTATATGCATGTTGATTTTTAAAATGTATTTGAAGTTGCTGCTTTGCTTAGCAATATGCTAGTTTCTAACTTAATTATTTTTCAGTAAAATAATCTTTGAAAGAAAAAAGACGTGTGAAGCAAAAATTTGTAAGCACCAAGAAAAGCATGCCACATCTTGCTGACCAGAGTCATAGCCCTGGAGTTATCCTTGACACTTTTTCTTAGGCATCTTATATTGATAGTCAGTCTGTTTCTCCATTTTATGACCACAGAAAAACAAACTTTCATGGTGATTTCCTTTTTTTTTTCAGACCTCCCATTCTCTCCTTCCTCTTTTCTTCTGCTAGTTCCTTTATGTCAAAGTTTAGATTGTACCTTCCTTGCTTCCATTCTGAAAGGCATAACACGTACCAATAAAGCAGTGTTTTAAAATGGGAACATGGGGAAAATGGCTACAATTATTCCAAACCATTTTAAAGTTAATTCTCATTTTCATCTCAGCAAACTGGTATTTAGTGTCTTTTACTGCAGTGATACCATGCACATATTTAAAAGGGTTAAGACGTGCAGAGTTTTGTTTTAACATTCTGCATCAACACTTTAAAATGTTCAAGTCATAAAACATATATGCAATGTTTACATTTATCTTCTGGCAGAATGGATTGGTTCATTTAGGCTTACTGGTTCTTGTTTTCTTTTCACTGGAGAAAGAAAGGTTAGAGTGAACTGCCAGTTCTTTACTATTTGGTCAGCAGTTCAATAGGGTTTACGCCAAATTAACAGATGCATGATTATGTTCAAAAAGGTTATGGAACCTTGAAGACAGTTAGAGAGATGAAAGAAATTCATTTGTTATTCAAATGAAACTTGAATGCTGTGGGTTTTCTGATTTTGTAGGTCAAAGCTGAGCACTTCATCTATTATAATTATTAAAGTACTTAATTACATATTATATTTTAGAGTCTTCCTCACAAAGAATACTAATGGAATGCTTTGGTCCACTGAGAAAATTTCCAATCTGACTTATATACAAGCTTTTCAAATGTAAGAATTGGTCAAGAACATCTAGTCATGCTGCCAGAGACAGCTACAGGTTTTCCACCTGATTTAGTGCCATATAAAACATATGCAGTTTGCAAAAGCTCTAAGGCAGGGCTGTCAAACTCGTGACCCGTGGGCTGGATGCATCATGCGCTGGCCACACCCACCCCTGGTTTATCAAAAGGACAAAATGTCCCAATATGTCACGTGATGCCACGAGTTTGACACCCCTGCTCTAAGACATCTGCCACTAACTGTGAGGATGAAAAAGTGAAATGCTTGTTGTAGCTCATAGTGCACATCTTGGTTTGTTTTGTACTTGCCTCCCAACCTCAGATGGAAATAGACAAGTCACATGGTTTGTTCTGTGGTATCACAACACACATTTTGGGCATTTTGTTACTTGTCCCAATCCTGTGAAAGCCTGAATAATTTTAATTTTGATCAGCATCCACAATCAAATTGATATATTTATAACAACCTTTCTCTTCTTCCTTCTTATAGGTCAGGATGTCAAACTCATGATCTGTGGGCCAGATGCATAACGTGCTGGCCACGCTCCCTCCTGGTTTAGTGAAGGGGGAAAAGTCCTGATACGTTATGTGATGATGCCATGAAAAGGCGAATTTGACACCCCTCTTATAGTTAAAAACTCTTGCACTTAGATATGACAATAATGGTCTCTGCCTCATAAGTAGTAAAACCAAAGGACCTTTGTGAGTTTTCTTAAATAATATTTTTCAGGATTCAAGCAATTCTAAGTATATTTTATTGGGAGGTATATTATTTTATGATGATTGAGTAAATTTGTGTATTTTTAACTACATTGATTCTGTGTAAACCTGCAGTGAGAATACTGTTAGTTGCAAGAGAGATGGGTAAAATAATAATAATAAAATAATATTGATACGAACACAAACTGCATTGAAGGCCAATTGCCAGGTCTGAAAGTCTATAAAGATTCTCAGTCATCCAGATCATAGTTGTCTCAAAGGGTTTTTGTGTTTTTTTTTATAAAGGCAATTGGACTAATTTTTTTGAGGAAGAAGAAAAAAGAGATGTTTCTCTTCCCATCCAGGAAGCTTCATTAGTTGTATTGGATGGTGGGGGAGATGGAAGGACAAGAACTTAAAGTTGAAATTACATGGTGGGGGATGGGTGGAAGGATAGGTTCTGACATGATTTGGTGGTAGTGAGGAATGCAAGGATTGTGTTTCTTTGCAGTCATATGGCCCTAATATTCTTTGAGAGCTATTGAGGTTACTTGGGGTTTACCGGGTGCCCTCAGGGTCCCTGTATCAGAGGTGTGAAATTTCCTTGGAACAGCCAAAAGGACAACATTGTATACCAGAGATAGGTGGTGTTGAATCCCCTTTTCCCCATTGAGGAAAGGCTGTTCAATTCTAACATAGATGGATTCTTTTACCACTATTTCAAAACCAATGGACCTCTCTATCCAAAATGTGGATTGTGTTGCCCTCAAAAGAGTGACCCTTGTCTTCCAAATGCAGATGGACTGCTAAATCTGATCTTGCTGGATTAGGGTTAGGGTTTAATGTATTCTTGGGTTTAAAGTGTACATGCATGTTGTGCTGGTTGAAAATCCTCCTGAACTTTTCAGATATTCCTGCAAGGAATATTAAAATTAAAATATTAATATTAAAATATTAATCTGTCTGAAAGGCAGATTTTAAAGAATCCCAAACTACATTTGTGTGCATGTGAGTGCGCACATAGGTTGTGGGGTAATTTAATCTTTTCCTTTTTCACTGTGGTCCAAAATTATATATTTTCTGTGCTTCTGTTTGATTTGGCTGAAAATCCCATATAGATCCCAATGGAAATGTCTTCCCTAAAACAAATGCTAACTTCAAAAAAGGGACTTTCTTCAGGGAGAAAAGGACTGAATTCCCCTCCATGTGTGCACTCCATTCATATTAATTATCAGCCTGCTTCTCTCTCTCTAAACTGCTGTTGTTTACATTTTTAAAAAGCCTGTACAATATATAGGGTTTGGTCTTTAAATCTGTAAGTGACATTGACCTCAACCTCTTTATTTGGCCTGAAATGGGAGTATCCTATTTGCTTTGTGCCTTTTGCCATTAATAGCTACCAGCTAACGAATAATCCAATTAATTCCGTTTGTTTACAACTCATTTTAATCCCAACAATTGAGCTGGCACAAATCCAGATATTTTGGATTAAAAAGATTGTAGATCAAGTCTACCATGAGAAGTCAAGTGGAGAAGAATTACATTGCTCAAATCATGTTTCCTTTTTCCTTTTCCTTTTTTTAGCCATCAGATTTTGTTTTTCAGCAGCTCAAATCACAATTCTACTCCCACTGCCAATTATTTGCTGGATACCTGTAGTTGAGAAGCATTATTGAAAGAGAAACTTCATTTGACCTTTGCTGGATCCCCGTTGCTTTCTGCTCCCTCTTGCAGTCAACCTTTCAGAGTTGATGACTAAATCCAATTACTTAACTTTAGCCCATTTTTCTTAAATACACTTTAAATGGCACAAACAAACCTTCATTTTCCACTTCTAATTAAAAAGAGGCTTGCTATAGTGAAGTATTCAGATGCCAGTTAAATAACACCCCTCATAAATAAATGAGGCATGAAGTCAATATGCAGTATATGTTTACTTTCTCTTTTGTTCCCATGCTTTAGCCATTTCAAATACATTTATTTAAAAGGCACAAGATGGAGGCATCGGTGGAGAAAATCAACATAATTTAAAGGTTATAAGTTTTTTTTTAAACAAACAAACAAACAAGCTCCAGCTTACATTGCTTTGAAGCATTTTTTCCTCTGTGGGTGAAAAATTGCAGAAGATTGGGAGATGTCCCCTTTTTGCTGATCCTTTGCCTTTTTCCCCTGCCCTTGTCCAAGGTCCCCTTTATGTTCTGCTTGCTTTTTTTACCTTTATTCATTTCAAAAGGTGGGAGAATCCATTCAAGAGAAAAAAAGGAGGGGAGAGAAGATTAAATAGCAGTGATGGGCAACTTGGCATTTCAGAGCTGTGCACTACTGACTCTTCCTTGGTGATGAGTATTCTACCATCTTGTGGCAGGAAATACACAAAAACAATGAAAATAGGTTCAAAAAGTAAAATCTCCTTCAAGCTGAGATAAACTCAGGGGACCTTTTGGATAACTCCATGTAGTTCTCTCCATGTAGTTCCATAAAATGGAAATGGTACACTTTTGGAACTTTAAAAATTCCCAGTCTATCTTATACCTCTGAATTTCTCCAGGTGTTTTCCATTTAGGTACTAGTCAGGTTTGGGTTAAATCAATAACATATATATATAATGTATGTATATAATTCCAGAGGGCTGGTAGCAATAGCCTATTGCAGCAAAAATGGCGAAAAATGATCATTGAGACATGTTAAAAACAAATGTTAATGTGGCATAAACTTTTGTGGACTAGAGGAAAATTGAAGCCTACCCATTGGCATAATTCCTCTGCCCATGCCAGTTCTGGGTTCTTCACAATTCTTGAGTGTAGTGTTCAGCCACCAAAAGACTGTTCTCCTCTATGTGATAAGGAATTTCTTTAAACTGGGCTCAGAAATTGTTCTAGTTTTGGTCTCCCATATTTCCCCTCTAATTTAAGATGGAACAAGTGAAATGAACCAATTCCCTACCACCACTTGCCCAGATTTCTGTTTCTTCAAAATCAGGATGGCATGACTCTATGCCCTTTCATAATGAAGGGCTGACATTTTAATTGTTCATCTGACAAATTATGGAGGCATTTGACTTTATAAACTCTCCCTCCTCTAATATAGTAGCACAGCTTGGCCCAGCAAGCTGGAGTAAGCGATCCTGAATGGAATCCAGAATGATGCTTTGTTTACGGCCTTTTTTGGCTTCTGGCTTGTGTTTTGCAATGCATAATACCCATGCTTATATTATTTATGCCTAGTATAGAAAAAGGCCAGTGACATGGGATAGTAATATAAAGGTGCTACAATTTGGAGACTCTGGATGGCTTACATTTAAACCCTCCCACTCCAAAAAAATTAGGACTGATCCAAGAACATATGTGTAAACAAAACACACTCCTCCAGCATGGATTCAAGCCTCACTTTGTTCCAAAGCCTGGGAGAATAGCTAGGTCCTTAGTTCCTGAATGTCATTGGAATGGGACCTATAGGGGTCTCTGGGGATGTATTGTTCTAGAGAGCAGACCCCATAACAGAAGGCTCATTTTCCAAATCTCGCATGACCTAGGGTTTCGGTGATGCCGTAAATCACTAGTTAGGGAAAAACTTGTCATTACTAGCCATGGTATTGTCCAAGGAACAATTTTAAAAAGAAGGGCCAAACATCCCAATAATTTTAATGTTAATTATTAAGTGGAATATGTTGATTAAGAAAGTCACTTGCGTGTGAAGTATTTTAGCTTTTATTGGAACCGTACTTGTATAGAACATCTCAATTAGTCATCATTTTTTTATCAGAACTTTTTAACAGTCAACTACTTTGGTAAAATTATGATGATCCCATGTTCAAACACCATATAAAATACCTACCACTTCCATTTTCAACTTTCATATATGCATACAAGTGTCATATGTGAAAAGGACCATATTTTAGATAGAATCAAGTTGTATAAAACTCAGAGTATGCAAGCAGTCAAAATAGCTTAAATAACCCAAATCTCGCTAGCAACAAAAAAAAAAGGGGGGGGGATATAAATTGGATGGATGGATGAATGAAATGAAATGAAATTTTTATCACTGTGCCAAAAGTAAACTTGGGCTAGGTTTATAACATATATAGCTTGACTATCATATACCTGTGCACAATTTGAGATTTATATGCATTGCAAGGCTAGGAATATTAGTCTATTGCACTAAAAAAGAGAGAGAGAGATAAAAAAAATTGAAATACGTTAAAAAAAAATGTTATTGTAGCAGAAGCTTTTGTGGATTGGAGGAGATTTCTTGTCTGCCAAAATTTATACCATAATAAAATATATTCTTCTTTAAGTGTCATAACACTGAGATGTTTTTACAATGTTTAGAGTATTCCAAACTTCTCACCAGGGGTGGGATTCTACAGGTTCGCACTTATTCGCTAGAACTGGTTGCTAACATTGTAAGCAGTTTGGAGAACTGATTGTTAGAAGAAATTACTGGCCTAATCTTGTAAGGAAGGCAGGAAGGAAACATTCTGGTGTTGCTTACAAAAACTGCCTCTCCGTTAACCCTTATTATATTCTTGGCAGGACTAGACTTCCTGTCTCTGGAACTTTTCTGGAGGCTTTTTCCCCTCCTTTGCTGGTACTTTGCTTGTGTGGAGTGACCATTCAAAGTTACAATGGCACTGAAAGAAGTGATTTATGACCTTTTTTCACACTTAAGACTGTTGCAGCATCCCCACAATCATGAGAGGCCAGGCGAGGAGATGCGTGCCTCGATGTGAGTGATATCGAGTTGGCCACACCCATCCAATAACATGACCACCAAGCCACATCCACCCAGTTACATGACCACCAAGCCACGCCCACCAACTAAGCCACACCCAAAGAACCAGTTGTTAAAAAATTTGAATCCCACCCCTGGAAACATCTTCTTATAGTAAGTTCACCTCAACAGTGGAACATGTTCAGATGGAAATAGAAATCCAGCTGTTGTTGAAATCTGGTTTTCCTTATGAAAGACTACATGAAGGGTAGAACTGGAATGGTGGAAGAATTGTGGGTCTAGAGCCATCTCAAAGCTTGATACCTTTGAACTTTGCAGAAAGTCCACCAGTTGTGCAGACCGAAGCTTCCATTGCTAAGTGTGTGGTTGTTAAATGAGTTGCACCCAATTTTATTACTGTTTCTTTGCTGCAGGTCTTAAGTGAACCACACTTAACCACAAATCCAGCTTCCCCCATTGACTTTGCTTGTCAGAAGCTGGCTGACAATGCTCACAATGGTAGTCATGAGAGCCAGGGATGCTGCAACCCTTGTAAAAGCACATGCCAATTACTAGGTGCCCAAATTTTGTCCACCTGCAACAGTCTTAAATATGAAGACCAGTCCTACATCAATTTCTTTCAACCCCATCATAATTTTGAATTCAAGGACTACCGGAATGGTTCTGACATCTTTCTTCATCTATAAACATCCTGGAGGGAAGTTTGCCCCCTCCTAAATGTCTGAACAGAAAACTGGTATCGGAGTTCTGAAATTTAAAAAAAGAAATTAAAACACTATTGTTGAATCAGGAATGGAAACAAAAATAGCAGAGAACAGCCCATCTTGTACCCACCTTCAATGTTACTTTCCTCTGCATGATTCTGAAAACCCTTTAAGGCAGGGGTCACCAACCTTTTGGACCTCGGGGACCACCAAACTCATCATTTTGAATCCCGTTGAGTAGAGACCCTGGGAATATCCCCCAAAAAACATCTGCAGGAAAATCCCCCACCCCATTTTCATACCAATCGATCATTCTTTATTTAGTATTGCAGAATACTGTCTCCAGCTCCGTTCTCAGGGGGAGAGAGAGAGAGAGACTTTTGGCTGCATGCAAGGAAAGCAGCAGAAGGCGCAGAAGTCTTTCTTTCTCTCCCCCAAACTCCATCAGAAATGAGTCTTTGTGAGATTTGTCGTGCCGGCACAGCCTCTTGGAGAAGGAGGCCTCACAGGGTCCCATTTCTTGTGGAGTTTGGGGGGAGATAAAGAAAGACTTTTGCTACTTTCCTTGCGTGCAGCCAAAAAGAAAGAAATAAGAAAAAAGTGGAAAGAAGCATCCCAGTGGCCAGGAAAGGCACGTGGGGTGCGTGGGGCAAGTTCCCCCCTCCGTCCTATCCCCCCTCCGCTCACTACC